>JANSTS010011895.1:19647-43787 GCA_026546915.1 Sylvicola fuscatus
TTTTTGTGGGCACAGGCACCAGTCAGTTGATGTCAAGTTGTCGTGATCAGGCTTCCTCTTTAATGCCTCTTTTGAATCTTGACCGCATTGCCATCACAAATCACCTACGTGACAGTTTTGAGTCGGTTTAGTGCAACGTTTCCCAATACACAACAAAGAATACACGATGCAGTCGCCGCGCCGAGCTGCGCCGACAGTTTCGAAAATACAGGTAGGATGTTCTAAGCAAATGACTACTTAAATTTTAATTGGCGCTAATTATTCTTTTCACCGTATTCCTTATTATTTTTATTGTACTTTTCACTGCCAGTCTGCGTGAGTTATGGTGGCGCGCATTTTGCGGTGAACGAGATTAAATTCGCTGGGACGACTAATAAATAAAATATATTCGTATACCATACATGTAATATAATTGCATATGTATGTCTGGATGTACAATTTTATTTCACGTTTTTCGCACGAAACTCCCCCTTTTGAGAGTATATGCGCTGAAAATGCAACAAGATGAATGACTATTTGCCAATGCGATCTAGAGAGTTTTACGTGTAGCGTATATGCATTCAATCGGATGTGGTGGACACGATGATGCAGGGTGAACTCGGACTGCATCCAACATCCCTTCAGTATAATCAACCCCCTATTTTGCTGATTCTTTTGAGGTGCATCGTAAATCGACAGCTGCATCTTTCCCAATATATTGTTATTTTTATACACATTAACTAGTCAATACATATAAGTTTGAAGCTATCCCGCTTCGTTTTCAATGTAAACATTTTATATACGAATGTTGAATTTTGTCTACAAAATCACTTTTATTACATTTTTATAAAATTTACTTTCGATTTTTATGAGGAAAATTCTTTAAATTTTAAGGAACCACCCGTGAATCTTGAGTAATTCTGTGGCCAAAATACATACACAAGAGGCAAACCATATCCAAATTGACCTGATTCCGCACTGTAGTTCTCCTAAGTTTCTTTTCAACAAGAACGCTGTCCAATTATTGCACTGCATGACCAACTGTGAAATGACAATCGTGCCTTGCGGATCCTTGCATTTGTGCAGCACAAAACCAGCACAGTTTTGTCTATGAGTGCACACAGCGCATGCACAAAGTGTCCGCATATCTTTTGTGTTAACGCTGCTCTAGGACAATGTTGGAAAAGTAAAAGTGAAGTCTGCATCGGTCAGTCAGTCGGGGTGCTATTGATGAATAACCAAGAAAGTGGGCTTGCACCGGGATACGTACTGAGATAGCTTATGAGGCTATAATTACTATTATTTAAAATAGTTTCAAGCAAAGAGCTTTTTTGTTGTTTCTTGAGTTATTCAAGTTACAGTTGAAAGTAGCATCATTTCAAAACCAAGGCTTGGTGATTGCGCTTCACTTTAAACAATGAAAATTAAAATATTAATATAGATCATTAAACTAATTGCATTAAATGCACGGTAACCATTAAGTTAAATTACAAAATGCTTTTAGTCAAATTTAGAAATCATCAGGAACTCATTTAACCGTAAGAAACATCAGAAGACGCGGCTCGCTTAAGGTAATTCTTAATCATACTATATCACGCACATTCTCCATTTTTTATGTAATATTATGTAAAAACATTTATTTTAAACTTTATACTAAATTAATTTTACAAACTACGTCTAGTCTCACATTGGGTCGTTTCAATTAAAAATCTAATTTAAAATAAATATAAATATTGTAAATTACATTAAATAGCAATTTTAGAACAAAGTCTTTTTTGGCACAACAATTAAAATCTCTATCAGACTGTAAATCTCTCCTGAACAATATAACTTACATTGACATAAAATCTTACACATTTTTACTTCAATCTCATTTAGTAAGGCACATACGTCTGGCCAAGCACCTCCGCCGATACAGAAGCTGCAGCCATCAAACCAGCATCACAACCATCAACCGATTGAATTGAATTACTCACGGGATAACCACCAGGTGTCAAAGTCGTCTTAAAGGTGGGCGCAAAGTGTGTGTAAGCGGATTGGAATGATTGATCATCGCACAAATCAGGACTCAATGTGGTCGCTGACCGATGATCCTTCTTTGCCTTCATGCGTCGATTCTGGAACCAGATTTTAATCTGGCGTTCGGTTAATGTGAGAGTGTGCGCAATTTCGATACGTCGACGGCGCGTCAGGTAGCGGTTGAAGTGAAATTCTTTTTCTAGCTCGAGGGTCTGGTAGCGTGTGTATGTCTGACGAGTGCGCTTTGAGCCCTCCCTTAGAACATCTGTAACAATAGATTAAGAGTTAATATGGTTTACAAAATTATTCACTAATTTCGAGCATATACAATGTACAGGAACATTGAACAATAAGGAGGAGGATTAAAAGCGGATTAAGTGAACCTACCTGAATGAGTATTGCCATTTTGAATCCATGAGTACATCATATTTGGCGATGACTGTGCACTTTCATCCCCTTCGTGACGTAGGCCAGCCTCTTTTGGCGATAGTGGAGGTGTGCTTATGCCATCAATCACCGCAGATTGCGGGCTGTCAGCATGAATGGAGCTGGTGCTAGTCTGACTTTGAAGGAAGCCATCGCGTGGCTGATGAGATGACAGTTTTGTGGCTGCTTCCATATAGTCAAGACCATCATCCGTTTTGTTTGGTGAAAGAGCAGCAGAATCGTTGGTAAATTGTGAGTAGTTTTTGGCGATGTTGAAGTCTGATTGGTTGCTGTTATTTAAGTCGTATAAATAGTTTGTCCTTGCATCTGACGTCACAACATCTGCTACATATTGATTAGGTGTCTTGTTGGACGAGCTAACTGGCGAGGTATTGCCGTAGAAAAAGGTCGGTGTGTACTTCAACTTCTTTGCTGGATGTGTTAACAGAGCACGAAGAGCTGGCGAATCATTATCACTTGTTTCGTTTTCTGCGTACTTCCTCTTTTCCGCCGAACGGGCATGTGTTATTGGTTGGACAGGTACAGTTGGCCTACAAGAATTACTAATAGCTGTTTCAACACTTGAACGCCGATTAGCTGCTGCACTTTGAACACTTGATTGATTATTGGATATCGCATTATATTGATCATGATAAGTTTGGTTATGGTTGGCTTGTGCTGGATTGAAGTGTTGTGTTTTATTTGCAGTTTCTGCAATGCTGTTGAACATCGGGTAAACGGGTTCGGTGCAATCTTGCCGGTATCCGTTATTGTTATTAGCGTATGGCAAATTGCTAACACCGTTCATGCTGCTGTCAATCGACAATTGCTGATTTCGCTGATTGGCCTGATACCTATACGACTGTTCTTGTTGATGATTATGATGCACCGGGTTGTAATATTGATTCCAGCTCGTATGTTGATGTGTGTTGTTATAATGATGGTCATTAGTTAGATTATTATTACTGGCATTATTGACGTAAGGAGCTACAGGTGTTGATAGACTTAAATCGTATTGGCCAGCCAAATAATTCGACGAATATTGATAGGCGGCTGGGTGACTGGCTCCAAAGGTGTCGGGATAATAATCGGTGGCAGCCATTATGTTGTCTATATTTCACTAAACTTTTTCACTTAAATTCACTTGCAGTTTTCACTATGAATATATACGTACAGATTAGAATGTTTTACGAAAAAGCAATACACTGGTCGAGGAGCAAAATGCTAGTACAAAAACTCATCGACCTGATCGTTAGAGCGCCTCAACTGCGAATGATTTTTGTGTTGCACTTCCTTGCAAACGAAATATCGGGATTTGGCAAAATGTACTGATCAGTAAACGATATGGCACACGACCCATGGAAATTAGTGTGTCCTTTTCGGCCACTAGTATCCGAAACTTGGGCGACAGAGATGCAGTTTCATATGAATGCAATAGCTCACTACTGTGCTGCATTTTGCATTGTAAAGTTCCCCTTCCAAATAGTGTACGTATATTCTGTTAATAGTTTAGTATGTCATAAACTGATTGTTTGCTCAGGGTAAAAATGAAAAATGTCCTTTGCCTGGCACACGGCCTGAGATACACGGTGGTGGAAGCGGGATGCTAGAAAAGGGTGGAAGGAAGCAAGGCCAAGCAAAGCTCTGTTCTAACGTCAATGTCTATACTTTAAAATGCGTGTTAATCATAAATAATAAGGACAATAATTTGCCTTTAACATTCATTGCATTGATGGTAGCGACTCTGTGCAGTAAATGATGTCTTTGTTCTTTGCTTAAACGTTTATTTTTTGGTAGCAAATAACATATCCTTGAAGCATATTCGTTTCAACAATCTACAATGCACATATCGTGTTAATTGCTGCCAATTGTAATAAAATAGTAAGTACGACTTCCTTTAGTTGGCTACTGAGAATATTTTTAAATCAATCGGTTCTCTTTTATTCTCTTTCTATACATTGTTTTCAAATAAAGTCTTTACTCTATAGAGACGAATGATTGGAGTTATTTCAAAAACCAATTTTAGGAAGTCACTACTTTATACCGAAAAGTACATCTGTCAGCGACAATAGAGAAGTTGTACTTCAAATAGGGTTTATATTTCCCTGCTCCAGTTTGATAAAATCCACCCCCTCGACACGCCAGCAGTAAGGAGTTACGCAATTATGTGTTGACTTTGGTCGCTACGGATAATGTAGAGAGTGTGGCAAAAATGCAGAAACATATTTCACAGTACATATGTGTTCAATTGATATATTTATATATATATCACCCTTCGATTTCCCGATTTGCAACAAAGTTTAACACATATAGTAATCGAAAAGGGTGGGAACAGTGTAGAAAAAATATTTATATTTCTTTATTTTTTGTGAATCACTGACTTTAATGACTGAAACTAAAACATATAAGATAATATTTTATATTAAAATTGAGTTCAAGAATTATTTAAATTAACTGAGAATTAACTGTTCAAAATGTACAAAAAATCCAAGTTACAAAGTTTAAAATTGCTCTGTCTGCAATAAATAACGTTGTGACTTATTTCACCAAGAAGGGCATAAGCTTACCCTAAATACATAAAAGTTCTATTTATTTAATCAATTGTATTACCAACACAATGCATCCGCAGCAGCCCATTGCATTCCACATCGACATATTGAGATGTTCAATAGATGAGCAACGCCAGATCGACACTCTGTCGATAAATCATTTTGGTTGGTGCAACACGCACGAGGAACATATAGTGCAAACAGGACAATGGAAAATAGAGCCAACATATTTTCGCCCAGTTTTATTGAAAGTTTTTTTCATATAAATTAACATTACACAGGTCTAACCCTTAATCGCATGAAAAAAAACACTTTTTACAATAACTTTCGGCTTATAAATGATTTAACATAACGAGGCAAATTGATGAGAATTTCGTGCGAATCACCCTTTTTAAATGAATGCAGTGTATTAACCGACAATAACCTGTAAAGTTTGATGAAATTATAATAATGCATTTATTTTTGCTATAAGATCCAATCAAATAAGATTTACGTACTGTCTCCTAACTCCTTATACACATAATATTAGTGTTTTTTTTTCACTAAACCAAGAAAACGTGGAAAGCATCTTTGACTCCACATGAGCTAACGAATGCATCGAAAAGCACTCATAATTAAATTTGCTAGCCATTATTCTCTTCATTTTTAAATGGCTCAAGACTAATTTTTTAATGTAAAGACTATTCGTCTTTAGATTGTACCGGTCACACGAATATATTTAGAGGAAACAAATGCAGCAAAAGAAGGCGCAACATTGTCGGCGAGCAGTAACAGGGTCCTTGGCCTTGCGCTGAACATCGTTTGATTTTTGAAAGGAATTCGTCACACACAATAATATTTGGACGTTGATGGTCACATTATGAGGGACGTGCGACTAGAACTACTTGCTTATGGACATTTCTTTTCAACGTAAATGTAGTAACAATGGCTTGGAGATGATAATTTTATGTAGGTAGTGATGTCCAGTAATCGCACTGCGATTCAAGGACGCAAGTGGATCTTGCATTTAGCTTCAAGGATAGTTGCGTTTGTTTGATTTGTTCGAGCAGTAAAAGAATACTGAGGACCATTGCGTGCACAGTGCACACGCACGAAGGTGACGAAGAGTGACTTTTGTTAATTTTATTATTCACACATCATTATTCTTTTTCTCGAATGCCAAGGAAGCCTATCGGTCTGGTGGTGATTAAGCTCTTAGTTAATTGAATCTGATGAAGTTATATTTTGTGAGTAAATGTTTCTCCCATTTGGACTTTACTTATTTAATTTACATTTCCTAGATACCTTACAGTGTACTTTACCTTAAAAAGAATAAAATCACCCCCTGTTGCTTTCCAAATATATCATTAACGGCTGTAAAACTCCATTACAATATCTATCTGGATTTATTTCCTATACAAGTTCTTATCGCTGCACAATCATTTCTTATACAGTCAAATAACGAATTTTCTAAATATGTTTACATTATCGAGGAGAAGAAAACACGCGGCCCATCGAATCAGCTGGGTAGAACCGCAGAACAGAGCGAAACAGACCAGCAGGCATTCATAGTAACATTTTTCAACTCCGTCAATAGTGGCGATGTTTAACCTACTGACACGCAAACCGCGCACCGCAGCAACTACTCATTTTCGTACACACGAGCTTACAACATATATAGGCAGTATGTAAGAATTACTATACATCGGCTGTAACGTATTTCTCCCGACTTATGTGTATTATGTGTACAATAAAATTCAAGAAATCAATGAGATGGAATGGAAAAATTTCCATTTGCGTTTCGCTACCGTTAATTTGACATAATTAATTGCTTAACCAAAAAGAAAAATCAGATAAACATGCAGGAAAACGCGACGACTATACCATAGTAACATATTTCAACGTTTTGCTATCTCCTCGCCTGACGTAATTTCTTAGTCATTTCTCAAATGGTCGTCGTGTGGATTGTGGCTGTGCAGTGTACAATGCCAAGACGGCACTCCAGAGGTGATTTTATTGGCAAAAAAAAGCACACACAAAGTCCATACACACAAACAATAAAAGACAAACAAATTGAGTAAATAATTTGTTTAAATCTGTCCAAATTATCAAATACTGTAAGCTTGATTTGAAAGCCAGAAAATGTTTTTATATGATTGACCAGACCTCCTGGACGCTGGGAAATTAATGAGTTTGATCAAAATTTTGGTCACAGAGAATGTGAATGAGGAGATGTGGCCGCCACATACAAAACGCCATGGTCGATAATAAACAATAATAATGTAAAATGAACGCGAGAAATCATTTATTAATAAAATACGCGGCGAGCTTACTCAACATCGATAGTTGTGTGCGGCAAAAAAAAGTCAACAAAACAAAATGCTACTTCATATCGTGAGCCCATGTGTGAGGGGCGGGCGAAGGGGGGGGGGGGGGTGGGTTACGTGAGACCTAGGTCAGGGAAGCAGGGAGGCGACACAGTTCAAATTCATTTTACAATATTGGTTCCATACTCGCACAAATACGGATAAACGATATTTATTCGACTGGCGACTGTAGAATATCTCTCAATATGATGTGTCTTGCTTAATGGACTCTCATTTTGGGAACATGATATCTGTGACAGCAATCCATCAATTATATTCCACCACTTTAGTGTCACAAACATTCTACGTCTGCCATTATACATACATTATGCGTGGATACGATCAGTGATGTGCTTGCTGCATACGAGCCAGCAATTGTGGCGCTGACCAAAGCTTTCCAATGTAATTTATGCTGATGCCTGATGCTTGCGCTTGATTCAGCACCCGTTTTTATGGGAATTGAATGTGGGTTGCAAGGCACATGATGTCATTACAATTCAGTAAAGCACATTTTTTGAATTCGCCTTGAGTCCTTAGATTCTTGTATTCGAGTTTGCTAAATATTGTTTCCTGGTGTCTAACATACAAATTTATGATTAATTGATTGGCCTGTGACTTTTTAAATATCGACCGGTTTAGCTTATAAAATGATGAAAATAATCAGATTCGTTTGCGCGGGTCCCAACAAAGTAAATTATCGCTTTTTCAGTCATAAAAGAACGCGATGGCATTTTTGTTGTGAATAATAGTTAAACACATTCATACGGATCTCAAGCCACCGTACAGTCTGCAATTCCGCAAGTGTTTTAAAATTACAGTAATCTATGAGCCAAATGTGTTTAAGAAATTTATAATAATTTTTCTGTACAGTTTTTTTTTTGATATTATGTTTTATAAATTCATATTCAATTAATAATCTTATTCACACCACCTTTTTTCGACTTGCTCCACTTCTGAATGAAGTGAATACATTTTAAATATCGAGGAATTCCTCAAGCTTATCTTAAATAAAAAACAACTTTATGCTCTTTATTGAATTACCGATGAACCGAAAAGAATGCGGAGCTCGCGAGTGCGTTTATACAAATACCAACTAGCACCCAACACCATGTCTGTATACATTACGATTTGCGTCTGTGTGAAAACAATTTTTGGCATGAAAAATGACCTCAAATTGATTTCAATACCCGACGCATATAATTAATGATGGATGCAAAAACTTCAACAAAAGATAGGAACGAGGAAAACCCGCAAAGAGCGAAGCATACCGAAATCGACATACACACACACCCCGCACCAGGAAAAAACAAGAAAGAAACAAAATATTGGAAAACAGAAACCGAAACAAACGTACGCTAGGCAACAAAAACCCACGGTATCAACTGGGTGCGATGTGTAGTATAGTCTATAGACGATAGCAGATGAGGACTGAGGACTGAGGAGTTGCAACTCCCAACAATGTATCGATCGACATATTATGTGTACATTTCACTCTCATTCACAACAATATTATTCCTTTTAGGTTAAATCATCTATGGATATGTGCCACTGAACTGATACCGATCACGTCAAAGAAAATGCGGTGCTCGCGCGCGCCACGCCGCTCTCAAGGTGCCTGTTCCCTCCTCATTCATTCAATTCTTAAATACACGCGCCCGAATTCATTAATCTAATTGTGAATGTTTGATACGGAACAGTTTTCTTTGTAAGCGCTTCATTAGATGGTCTATTTACAAAATTGTAAAACTACTACGAATTTTTTTTGAAAGACCCACTGCAACAGCTAATATGTCTTAAGAAAACCATTAGACATGTGTGTAATTATTTCTTAAAATTATATTTATAAGATGTAATTGCATGATTCGTTTTAGTAAGAATTGTTAATTACAGGAAGACGATCAAAATTAAACCTGAACTAATTCCAGTTGAAACAATTTTCAGTTCTTCTAACATTTTAGAGGTTTTAGTTATAAAAGTTACAGAACACTTTTTACAGATTGTTCTTAAAGGTAAAGTTTTTTTTTAATTACTAATAAAATGTACGAAAAAAAAATTTTTAAGCAACTTTTTTCTAAGAATTTATTCAACTATGTCATACAATTAGTTATTCATATCTAGCAGTTCGTTTTATTGTTAAATTACTTAACGACTTTCTTAACCCGTTAAAGGATCAAGTAGCTAAAGTATAAGTATTGAATATTCCCGAAATCTTGTCCAACTCATGAAAAAAAATCCTTTTTTAACGTTATGAAGCGGTATACAGCTACAATAAAAAATTGGAAAGATCAAAGAAACTGTAGCTATGTAAAAACTAAACCCTTTATAACGCTATCATTAAAAAATAGACACCGTTTTTTATTTGGGAAAGACAACCCTTCGACAAACGAACAGGAAAATATGGTTGCCGCTTTGTTGAACATCTGTAAATACACTCGTTTGAAGGCGGCATAAATTAATGGCGGGCACATTTTTTTTTTTTTGTTACAGTCTGCACGTTTACTTTCACCACAGCCATTGAGGGTGGTACAATCATTTATACAGCTCGCGATATATAGTAATATATATTCGAAGGCCAGGTATTTGATTTGAGATTTGATACGAAAAACTCCCGACATAGTTTGTGCGTGACACTCGATTCTAATATCCGAAAATAAGGAAACATTCTCAACTAGTGTACATCAGCTTTTCCATTTATCTTTCACATAACAATATTTTTATGGTCGTAGCATTTAAAGAAAAATTAAACAAATTTTCTGCTACTAATACTGACGTTTTCAGGAACATAAATTTTCTTTACAGCCGGCCGTCATATAATTTAAGAGACAACGAGAGAAAAAATCTCTCCAAAGAAACGCTTGTATGAAAGTGATAAAGGCAACTGTGCAGCGTTCTTTTGAGTTCAAACAATCCGGTACGTATATTTAAGGAGCTGTGTCGACAATTGCACGTCCTAAAATGTTTTAGCTGGCCCTTTCTGATTTTAATTACTGGCAATTACCGAGGCGAAGGATCTGAGGAGTGAGCGACGTTGCACATTGTACAATGTACAAGCCAGAACTTGCTAACTTAATGACACACGCTTGGAATTCTGCGGAAAGTTGTCGCTACTTTAGGGATCCGTTTGTAGTAATTATTGTACTAATAAAATTAAATTGCAATTGCACATTTATCCTTCGCTTGTTGCACAGAGACCTTTTTTCTGGTATCTCTTGTTGATGTCCCTTCCTTTTTACTTGTAAAATTTCTAATGAAGCGATGAGAACATGATATTTCAACTTTAGTTAATGCAGATTTTGTTTTCGAGAATTACAATCTTTCACTTATGTAACTTTTATTCATCAAATATTTAAACATCATTTAGTATTAATTTATTAAAACATTTATTTGTTCGGTAATAAGTGTTTCATATAAAAATAATATATGCTTTACATTCATTTCGAAATATTTCTTAAGGGACGTAAGGATCATTTACAAGAATTGTGCAGCAGCATGAGCACCCCGTATGGAGAAACGTTTATCTTCATTTATTTTTTCCAATATATGTCCTTTTTTGTTAATTATCTCTGTGTAACTATAGGTAAAAGTTTAAAAGTTGTACATCCGTAGAATCCCCACTACTTGCAAATCATGTATTTTGCTTTCTCCACTTCAACTCAATAAGTCCCGACTTATACAACGTCATAAATTCATAAAATCAAATTATTATAGCATCCAATAATTGTAAAGAAATAAAACAAATTAGTCTTTCCGTGAAAATAAGCGGCAGCACTGCATTTCATTTTTAGCACAATTTCCGAACATCCAAATTTATTTGTGACTTGTGACTTTTTCCCAAACAGAATTGGCTTCTTCAATTTTTGTTTGTTTCTGAGTGCTCCCGGTTTTTATGGAGGACATCTATGGAGTTATTAGCGAGAGTTTGTAAATTATTTAGAATTTGCAAATACAGAATGTACCAGTACAAATAAAGTAAAAAGAATTCAGAGGAAGGAACCCTTGGAGAAAACATTATTTTTATGTAGAAACATTGAAGACAATAAAACTAGGAATTGGTTCAAAAAGCTATCATACAGAAGTCATTTGAAACAGATATAGTTTTCTTAAGTTATCAAATTATTATAATAATCCTTTATTTTAATTTATATAAATAAATTGACATTAAAGTGGTTTAAAAAAAATTAAACTATTGTCATACAAACGTTAGTCTCCTTGAAAATTAAAGTCAGAAGGAGAGTCGCGTGTCTAAAGTTATTTCAATACACATAAACGATAGCAAAAAACAATAGATCTTTTATGCGTCTAAGAAAGACTTCAAAAATCGTCCATCATCGTTCTCAAGCGCAGATCTTCCAGAAATTGTCGTCTCGTCTCGCGTCATTTTAACTAATTTTTCCCATAAACACATCGGACAAGGTCACTTACCACTGACGTTCTACTTAAGAGCCGACGTGTGTCCAGAGTGCGCATTGCGCATGTACCATACAGTTCAAGAAATATATCGCCGGGCATAATGTATTTGTCATTGACCAATATTTGTGTGTACAACCTTGACTCAAATTGCCTTTTCGTCAGCCAAAGGGCACACACGTCGATGCTTCTATTGCCAACCGTGTTTTGCTCAAAGTAGTTAGTTGTACGGTGCATGCATGCACTTGCATTTTGCCGAACCAGAAAATTGGGAGACGAAAAACTGATTTTTAATTGAATTTGTGAGGCGAGTAAGTTGCCGATCCGCTTCAATACGAACTTGATTAATTAAAATATAAATGTGTGCGACTGCACTAAAAACAAAACAAAACGCGCACATGTGTTCGTGACTCTAAATATCCAGATATTTGAGTCCTGCATGCCGAACCAGCTTACTTATGGGATTTTAGTTGAACATTGTTTGGATTGCATTTAAGAAAGCACGCGGATGAAAATGCGGCGACGGTCATGCGACATTTAAACTCTATGGGCCGTGCAAAATATCGTAAGCCGACAAGAGGATGGCAGCGACAAGATGCTTCTCTGATGCTGTAAAACGACCACATAGCGAAATAAGATTTTGAGAAATTTCGTTTTAATTAAAGAAAATGATGTCTGTTATTGTTGCAGGAAATAAATCAAATTTCGGGTGCTCTACAGAAGTCACAATGTGCTTTACTTATTTATGCTTACGATTATTCGACCTATAATTCAGGCAACGTCTGGGATGAAGCAACTACAAAGTAGAATGATAATGGGTTTGTCGGTACGCCGTTGTTTGATAACTATACTTTGTATTTGGCATTTATTGCATCAATAAATTATTCAACTATTTATTTGTCGCGATTATAATTATTTTAAAACTATTAATAATCCAGTATAAAGGTAACACTTATACACTTGTTCAGAAATATTTCTTTGGCAGTGAAATACAATTTAAAACGAATTTTCTGACTTTACTTAAATGAAAGAAATAAGAAATTTCAGCCCTAAAACAGGGAGTGACATCTATTCGCTATTATACGAACCAAATTTTCACTTTTCATCCCTCCGAAGCAGAGAACCATTGTTTAGAAGCTCGGAAAATTAATCGACTAAAAATCCATTTAGATGTTGTTTTCTTATTGCAGAAATAATTCCACTTAGAAATTGTTCATGTTCTGACTCAATCCGTGAGAAAATATTCCAATTGAGAATCTAAATAGAAATATCTATTATTAAACTAGTTTAATTAAGTAAAATTATATTAATCAAACTTTCATAATGAAAGTATAATAAATCAAAAATATACGCGTGTAAAAAACATATTTAAGTAGAGAATTAGCAACAAAAATAAAAAATACGTTAAAGAAAAAATGTGCAGTGTAATCTAATTTAATGCGATAATTCAAAATCAGGTGATTTTATATTGCTGCTAAAATGATGTCACAATGTATGAAGAAAATGATTTTATGATAATAATATTAAAGTAATGAAACCGAAGACGCAAACCAGTCATTGTGAGACATCTATTAAAATAAAGAGGAACTACAATATTATGGTAAAGCAGTGTAAACACTCAACGCTAAAATACTCAAAAGTCATGCAATATTATAATTAAAATTAATAAATTTATGTTAAACTAATTAAAAGGTGGGATGGCTATTTGGGTATGTAATTTATTAAAATATCAAATTAACTTACGATTTGCTGGATACATTGACATTTATTAAACTTCACTCTGTGTCCTCTGCAAATAAAAGAAAAAAAAAATTAATATTTTTTAACTAGAGATGGGTATTGTTTTTTTTACAATTTAAATACGCTCAACAAAACGATAAACTTAAGTTAATTTAATTGATATAAAAACTACTCAAATTGAGTGATACATAAAAGCAAAGAAACTCGTTCGGTTTCGATTTTATGTTTTATTCATTTGATTTTTTTGTATTTTCATTCGCAACATCTTGTCTGACGGTAGTTCTGTTTCTTAATGATTTTTAGGTGGCGAAAGATAATTACCCATCATTAATACTCATTAAATAGAATCATTCGTTTCCCGTATTTTATGCAAAATGTATGGCGCTCTTTTGAAAAGTTTCCGCTAAAGTTTCCGCCATACATAAAAGTAACAAGTCACAAATAACAGAATTTTGAATTTTGAAATTAATCGTTTTTATTGTTGTGACGTTTTCGTTTTCAACCCCTCATTTCTGTTTTGAACAAGTATTTGAGCAGGGACGATTTCGCTTTCAGGTTGAACGGCAAAAATTCCTTAATTTATGTTGATAATGGGTGATAATTAAAATTAATTATCATCATAATAATACTTTGTGGATGATTACGTCTGTTTTGGGATTTATTTTGTCATTCTCAGGCCTTCAGATTAAACTGTCGGAATAAAATTCCATATTAAAGAGAAGTAAATAACTTATAAAGGAATAAAATGACCGCAAACTAAAATAATAAATAATATTTTATATTTTTACTGCCATACAACATATCAAATTGTTTTTTTTTTTCAAATGTTTTTCTAGAAAAACGAATAACCTTATCAAAATATCACATTAAAATCAAACAAAAAGAACTCACAGTGAACAACCACCAACCAAACTGCACATATCACACACAACACATAATTTGTATGCACTCAGGCTATGCGGGCCGTTTACACTATACGATCCTCGTGGACAAAAGCACGCTAAGCGAGTCCGCCATGCTCTCGCATGCAAGATTGAAAAAAACATATTTGTGACCACCGAATATTTGTGGGATGGAACGTAAAACGACAGCTTCTCGTTTCTTATTATCACACACTGTGAATGGAAGTGAATGGAATAAATATACAAACCCAATTGGCTCCATACAAGAATATAAACGATATATCAAGCAATAAATACAACTACTATATAAAGACATTGGCTTGTATTCTAAATTTTAATTGGGTATATTTGTATTTGTTAACTATTTTAACAAGGGTGCCTAAAATGGTTGCAAAGTGTCTTTGGTTGATTAAGTGTATGATTCATATAATCATTTTGACATTGTGCCCAGTTTAATATGTATTTAGGTGCATACTTTATTTGAGAGTGCCTGTTAAGATTTAATTCATCAAAAACTTTACATAAAAAAAAAAAATTCGGAACACCCGGAAATAAATGCAATACCGTCGTTATTAAATGCCAGTAAAATTAATAAATTAACTGTAAAAAAATGATTTATTTATTGTACATATGCATCAGAAACAAAGTTAATATTTTGGGTCTGTTGATGGGCAGGGCCACAAGAATTAAGGAGTTCAATAAAAACCATTAATCTGATATTTAAGGCACAAAACAATATTAATTAAATAAAAATTACTGTAAACGCCTTCAATCGATTCTTCTTTTGAGGTTTTCTTAATTTGCGACTTAATTGAAGTGATTAAATACAATTGCCAAAACTGAAAACAATTCAATGCAACATTAAAATCACTTACTTATAAACGCATACCAAGCATATTGTATTTCGGGAAATATATAAAATTCAATGGATGTACTTAGTATAGTTATGTATGGATGATTTATCCATGGCAAAGTTTCGCGTCGCGTACAAAGCGATTTTCTTCCATATTCAAAAGCGATAAAAATACATTTTACATTAAACAGACGTCACACGCTACGCGAGAAAAATTATGCAATTAACACAAGTTGTACAGCCTCCTTGCATCTGCGGCAAAAGGCTCCATATCAACGCAATGGAGTAGTGCCGCCATAATCCTCCCGTCTGCAATGCTATTTAAAATAATAATGCATTGCAGGTACGATGGTATGTACATTGAAAATGCATATGCAGATTGTAGGTACGTCCATATTTAGCTGGCACACTGACATCAAACATGGCGCGCGTAAACATGTGCCTGCGCGTTTGTATGCAGAAGTGCATTTGACACAAATAATAAATTAATGAATTTTATTTAAATTAAATCATCAAAGGCGGCTATCAAATTAATTAATGAACGACTTTGGGTCACAACTTGTTTTATGTTCTTAACATTTTCCTCCCATTTGCGTTATTGCCCTATGCTGCATCGTGAGTCAGTGTTACTTGAAAAATGTGCATTTCTTGCACTCTAAATGCATATGCAGTATAAACAGAAACGTGGGTTGATTAACGCATCATATAGGAACATTTATACGCTGCAACAATTCTTAGTAAATTGTTCCTTCTCTCCCTTCAACGGTCAGCGTTGTCAGCTGTAATGCACTGTTACTATATACATATGAATATACCTGCGATCAATTGATAAGCGCGGACATTCGGTGTTTCGTATGCTGCCTGCCTCATTCTATGATTATGAGCTCTATTCCGGCAGTGGCTCGCCTTACTCGAATACATCTCAATTATGAAATGGACTCCATTTAAAGTGGTAGTGGAAATCATGGTGCATTATTTACTTACACAGCCAAATGTGCTACGATTTTTCATACAATAGAAGATGTGTGAATAATGCAACAAATCTAACTACATACAACATAGTTATATGAACAGCACGCGAAATTGCAAGCGACGTGATAGAGGAGGATCGAAAACGATCTTTTATTCTGTCGTAATGGATGCTTTATAGTTGGCCTGTTAATATTGTGGTGGGTATTAGATGGGGTGTAATTTAAAATAAATTTGCGCAAATCGTATGGAGTATGTGCACAGTATGTGCACGCTCGCATATTGGAAAGTCATTGCAATATATGAGTGGTTTTATATTGAAGAATTAGCAGATAATTTAATATACTTATGCGACTATTTGTGTTGCAATTAGCGAGATGATTAGCATAGTATCAAATCGCGATAGCGATAATACATAAATTACTAGTTGCTTTATGCAATTATGAATTGTTGCTGTTGTAACCAATTTATTTACATTTAAACAAGTTTATGGTATATTGAATAATGTTTTTATAAATTGACTTTGTATGACTATTTAAATTATATTGATTACGTTAAATGAAAAATATACGTGTATACATGCAAGGAATTGTTTTCGCAGTAATAAAGCAGAACTTAACAAAAAATAAAAATCAACATTTTAGGAAAAAAGTAAACCGATCAACAAAATCAACGTAATTTTCTCTAAACATACAAATAACATTTGTGGTATGATTTTCTATTATATAAAGAGTAATTGGTTGTTTCGTTCACCAATTTCGGGGCATATTTATCTGTACATTATAACATTACCTATGCTATTATAGAAAATTGGCTCATAATCGGAAGTAATTGGGGTGGAAAACGAGCCAACTGCAATTCTCTGGGTTATGATACCATTCTCATTTGAGTAGGTATATTTATAAAGTGCGTCGTAATATGTCGTTTTGTGGATTATTTTTTGTTCAATTAGATATGTTAACTACAAATCTAGATAATGACATTTTAAATATGTAAGTCGTAATTACACATACGTATATGTTGTTGACAAGGAAAATGATTCGCTTCGTTGTCACTTACAAAAAAAAAAAAAGGTGATTAAAAAATTATCTTTGAAGTTTTTAGATGATTTTATTGTTTCATATAGTCTCTTGATTATTTAAATGTTAAATATAACATTTGCAAATCTCTTCTTAGGATCGTCATTATCAACGGTGTAAGGGCATCTATAATAAAAGGGTGTAGCATAAATTTCAATAAATCACAAGCCAAAACAATTCGGTAAGAAATCCGCCGCACGAAAAACAATTAGGACAAGATCTCATCGTTTTTGTGTCATAGCATTGTTTCACCAGAATGATTAAATCATAAATGAAATCAATTAATCAATTTCAGAAAATGTTGTGCGTCCCAGCAGCAACCAACAACCCTCCACCCGGAGCCACCCCCTACAGCTGTCTAACTCCACTGGCAATTTTCATTGTTGAATATTGCCTGACATTCAACTACATCTATTGTGTGTGTTGCCATTGTTGAGTGTTTTACATGGAAAATATGAGGGTTCTGTCGTTTGGATGTATTTATATTTGAGCAACAACATGCAACGATGAGTGCGGGACACCACGTCTGTTTGATACTCCCACAACCCAATCTCCAACCATGCAAAACGCACAATCCCTTTTCAAATGAACGAAACAAGATAGCTACATAGGAAAAGTGTTATGATGGCTGGGATTTGATTAATAAATACTTCCCGTCGTCATATGACATGCAAACAGTCCTTTGGAAGGAAATCTCTCAAAAATTGAGGAATATTTTCAGTTGTGAATAGAATTAGTAAATTAAACGAAAACGTTTTAATTTTAAATACGCTAAAAATTGTTTGTAAAATGTTCATAAATAATAATTTTCATGGCAAGAAAAATATGATTTAAAAGAACTTAAGTGACAATCCACAATTCTTCAGAAGATGTAAACATTGTCGCGAAGAAAGAACCCATTAATAAACAACGCACCCACTTAAGTTCATATTGCTATCAATTTACAACACTCTCATACGAGCATATTAATTGAAATTTTAATATTTCTGAATTTGATTAGTGTGTATTCGTTCCCTTGACAGTACAACTCATTCAGATGTCTTGCGCTTTCAACTGAGCCAGTCACTAAACAATTACACGCTCTTAACCGTCTGCTGAACAATAGGGACGCGTATAGTCATCTAGCTCTTATCTGACGAGCAATTCGTCAAGCACACACTCGGCGCGGCAAGGGGAGCATAACTTACTACAATTTTAGTGTAGGAGCGGAAAAGATCTTCCGAGAAAGAAATCTAATTAATCAATGAAATGCCTTCAAAATACTTGCCAACAAGTTGTAATCGAAGCTCATTTAATTCTTGTGCTCTTCACTTATACGAGAATAGGTTGGACTTTTTAATGTATACCTATATATAGACTGTATTCATATACATGTTTTAAACTCAATTGAATGCTATGTTTAACCGATGATAACGATCTTTCATCGACTCTATGGCATAACGTACAAGATTCGAGATGGCCTGAGTGTTTGTACGCACCTTCGAAATGTTAAAAGTTAAGGCGATGTGATTTTCTTGATGTTGTAGGTGTCATTTGTTCAATTTGATCCTGTCTGTATGGTAACTAAATGTAGTCATTGGCTTGAGTAAGACATTAATTTTCTGTTTCATTCGCATATATAGCTCAAAATGATATGTAAATACGTTTAATGTTTTTATGTTCATTGAGTACACATATTTGAAATCCTAACAATCTAATATCTATCTAAAGTAAATTTTTAATTTAGCAGAACAGCAGCATGCGCAAAAATATTGTAAACAATAAAATATCTGACATGTTTCCTTCACATTAGAATTCAAATATGGCCGCGAACAGCAAATCTCAGCTTCCTAATTATGTTAAGTACAAATTTTCAAGTTTCCCTTAGAGAAATAGTGCGTGTTCTTACCCTATATGTAACACCGGCACCCCTAAGTAGAGCGATAAGTATGACTACAAGCCCTCATTGTTTGCCCAATATCAAAGCAGATCAATCATTTCAGTACTACTGACTGCTATGTTTCCGAAATGCGTCCTGATGTTGTCAAAGTGGAATTGGAAAATATCAATACTAAGTACACCATTCAAATCCTGTTGAACTGCAAATATTTTTGACGTAAACTTGTTTTTCTTTACTGGATAACCACAATCCAAATCTTAAAAGTGTACAATGAACAAAATAGAAGCGGCCAACGGTTGAACGTTATAAAAGTGCTCACTCGTCGTTGCGTCGATTCAAGACTAGACAATACCGAGCTCATTCCATTTCGGTGTGTGAAAACGATTCCTATATTAAACAATATATATAGATACGATAGAGTTACAGTCTGATGTCGGTGACATTGACGAATTTCACGTCATTATTCATTTGATACTCCCAAATGGATAGATGGCAGAGAAAATGAGATAGGGTTCCCCTTGAAGTGTGCTCAATGCGTGCACATATCTGTAGTGTAGATGTACAGTAGATTGGAATTATAGGAATTGTGTGTATAATATATTTTGTATACCTAACTTTATATTCGAAAAGAGACGTTTGTGGGCCTTTCCATCTACATCACTTGACGCCATTATAATCAAGTTATATTACATCAAACATTTTTGTTAACCACGTTCCAAATTTCTGTCTATTTCAATATGCAGCTATGCATATTATTTTTACACAGTTTTTAAAACAACAGGAAATTAGTTTGTTAATACGAAGAAACTATTGCCTATTAATTTTTCCATCGTAATATGGAATACATTCTTACAAATGGTACATACATATTAATAGACACAGACAAAAAACGATTTAAGGTATGAATTAAAAATTGATCAAACCAGGATTGAATGTAAGAGTGGAAAACGAAAGACATGTCCAATGGAAAGCGAGGAAAAAGGCGTCGAGGAAAAAAGTATGCGAGATATTGAAGGAAATGAGGAAAACGAGGTATGAAAAGTTAAAAGCAACGGAAAAAGAAGTCGGGCACTTTTCAAGTCCCCACAGACACGAAGTGTGTTTGAAATATGACCAGACATTTATCAGTGCACACACTTGCTTGAACATACATGATCAAACACAATTGTATAGCACATCGATATGCTGTATGCGGAGGGTGAGACAGTAAATTTGGATGCGTCGCAACTCACAAGACCGAAAATGTTCACATATTTAACAAAATTCAATTGTTGTTCATATTCATCGACTAAGATGTCTAATTTCGCGTAATTGAATGTACAAGCTTTAACGATATCATGTTTCGATAAGATAGCACCTAGTCACCTAGACAAACTCGTTTGTTAGAAATTCAATTTCCGATATAACCAAATCATTTAAATTTAATATGTGCAATGCATAAATTACTGCAGAAAATAAAAAAAACTTTTTAAACATGAGTCAAACATGAATTTATATTGTTTGCGTTTTGACCAAAAAAATGTAATGAGCTCTCTGCACTTTACAAACTTTATAAACAGATATTCTACTACTTTAAAGTCCTTCTATTCATACAATTGGAAATTGTATTATAATTCCCAAATCAGTATTTTAAAAGTTTTGAGCATAATTACTATTACGAACAAATACCTAAGTGCAACAGATTTGCGGTTCTTGTAATATTTGTATAGTGCTTTGCAGGAAAGCTCGTCGAAACAAATGTCAAGGACAACATCATTTGGATAATGGAACGCAATCAAGTTAAGTATACGATTATCCTAAGGGTTAGAGACGAATGACGGCACTTTGTTTCGTGTGCAGGGCGAGAGAAGAATGTGTATACATACATATTTGTGTGAAATGTACTTGTGTAAAATCGTCGTGCATTGGATTATGTGAAGAGGTACAAACTGTTGAATTTTGAGTGAAATTTGAGTAAATTTTAGGTTAATTGAGTACATACACAAAAACCGGGTTTTTAAAACCAAGCATATACATAGATTGTATGAATAAGAAATTAAAAAATCCATTGTTTTAATTTCAACTTTATTTAGAAAACCCAAACTTAAAGACCTTCCATCTGTCATTAAAACACAGATAGCTATATTTAACACTCAAAGACGAATTATTTATTCTATTGTATGTATGATTAAGACAAGATAATTACGATTGAGAACACCTAAAATCAAT
Organism: Sylvicola fuscatus; assembly: GCA_026546915.1. NCBI lineage: Eukaryota > Metazoa > Arthropoda > Insecta > Diptera > Anisopodidae > Sylvicola > Sylvicola fuscatus. The sequence continues at coordinate 41,003 of JANSTS010011895.1, forward strand.
CTCTTGCAGATTGACATCTCAATACTGACTGTTTAATCATTCCATCAATATTGACAGCCCAGAATTTTTACCAATTAGTCTTAGTCACAAATATATTGAAATATTATTTGCTTTATAAAAGAAGAATTTTCAAACTGACACGCTTCATCTAATTAATCTAAAGCCAGAAGATATACAGAATTTAGAGAAATGGCAAAAAAATAAAATTATACCTCCTCGCTCATTCCACCGTGTACTTTAATTATGAGAGCGGCTTCTCATAAAAAGCAGTTGATTCCTCTTAAAACAAATCAAATGAATGAAGCGTTCTATACACAAGGCAGCTTTGCGGCATAAATATGTAAGATGAGAAAAAACAATATTATTATTGTTATTATTCTTCCTTCTGACCAAATTATAAATCCATTTGGGATGAGACTTGAGGCACACACAAAAACCAAAGTATAAAGCCGAAGTAATAATGTATGAAAGAAGTGGAGGAGGAGGGGAGGAAACAAGGGGAGCTGCTGTGGGACGCACTATACGCTAAGAAGAATCCAGACCAGACCACATTGCAGTATAAGTAATAACAAATGCCCCTCTCAAGGAAAATAATCTGATGGATGACCATTCACTTCTGTGTAGTGTGTATACACTATATCCATGTATAGGTAAAAAAATGTTGTTTGTGATTGATGAGATTTTCTTTCGTTTTCTTTTTCCAGAATGTACGTTCACTGCCTCCCTCTCAGCTTCAGGCACCCCTCCACATACACTCATTCCTACACTAAATACTGCCACCCTTAGCTATCAGAGCCGTGCGATGGCCGCATACGGGGAGGAGTATAAGCACGAATACACACCGCATTGTGTGACAACCATCCGGCAGCATAGGGAGGGTAGAAAAACAAAAACGTAAAAAAACAGAACCAAAGGCAAACTTAATAAATAGAGGAACCATCAACCAAGAAGTCGGCCATTATGGCATTCTAATCGATGAAATTGTTAAAACGTAAGTAGTTCGACCACATTTTCAGTTTCTTATACCTGCGCGGCATAGAGCTAAGGTGTATGGACGAGGGTCAGGTGAAACATTTGCCATAAGATTCGGTCATGCTACGATCTTTGTGAGGCATACACAATGGGAATAGTTTTTGAAACGAATACCGATCCTAAAAGTATGCACTAAATTGACGCAATGCAACGGTATGCAATATTCGTACACGATTGTTGTGAAAAAGGGGATAAGGGTGAATTTGATTGACATTTTGCCAAGTCTGCGACGCTTGAAGGTTAGTCGTAGAGTGATTGACAGGAATTGTTTTTGAACCTCATTTGTCAATTTCACGGGAGATTTTTCTTCACCACTGCATTGGCTTATTGCCGCATGTATTGTAAAATGTGCAAGGCTTCTTTTATGCTGAGTGACATTAAAATATTGCGCGATTCGTTTGGTTTAAGTTGGGTACACTTCGTTTTCTTTATAACATGCGAGAGACTGACAAGAAAACTTATGCTTTTATTTTAAATGTCGAGAATAAGGATCTGAAAGTTTTCTGGTATTGAAAGATTTGCCATTATACACGCGCAGAGAAAATTGTATGTTCATATGAAATTCCAAAAAGTCTTTCCTATTGTAAATATTTACTTATGTTTTATCTCAAAAAGTACATGAAAACCATTTTATTCTGTCACTTTGGGTTTAATCTTTTCAAAATACAAATTTATATTAATTTGCCGGCGCTGGCTCGCTTCCCTGAATGTGTGAAAAATTGTGAGCGGATAGACACATTATGTATGTTTCTATGGTGTTTGTAATTTTTCTCCCAACCATTTTCCTCGCTATTTTTCTCCGGTGTGCATTTTCACTCGCGCGACCAGCTTATGTGCCAAGTCCTTTTAGTGTCAATAAACGTTTATAATACAACTCTCCTTCCTTTTAAATGTACAAGACACGTTGTAGTTGTTCAATAGTATGCACATGAATTCAATAATATCAAAGAGACAAATTATAGCAAATTAATCGACGACAACTGGCTGTGACTTTTGTGTCCACAGATACACATTTTAGCTGGAAATATTATTTTAATTTTCTTGTTAATATTTTTGAATATAAATCTATATGCATATATCAATAATTCATGCTGAATAAAATTTGTTTGGTCAATAAGCATAACGCCCAGGCAACTCTAGAGTCATGGTAGTGGACTTATCGAGACAAATAATCTTTACGCGCCACAATGATTCGTCATGTGATTTATTAAGCGTTAGGCGCGAGACATCATCAAACATATTTCGTGGAATATTGTTTATTTGTATAGATCACTTTGAACTTTAAAGCGACTTGGAATTTTGTGTTGACATTTTAAGGAAAGAACATGTAAAGAAACTGTGGTATTTGGGTAGCAAAATCTATATTTTAGGAGCGTGCAAATAAGGAGATTTAAAAAAAAATGCCATTCTTAATACCAAATTTACACATTAACAATTAAACTCATTTGTAAATACAAACTAAGAAAGGAATGTCTGGATAAAAAACCATTGTTCTTTTTTTGTAAGGTGGGTAGAAGATTGTTGCTAAATATATATTATGAATTAAGTATATCAGATTGTATATAAATACAATAAACCAGAAAAATTAATTTCTTTCCTTTTGTACTCCTCTGGATTGAAACTTACAAAAAAGTAAACCCAAAATAAACATTAGAATTACTATCATTTAGTAATTATATTGTTATCTAATATCTACAACTAGCGTCGGTCACAATCGCCGGCCATTGCGCACATAATCAATTCCCCCACCCAC
>JANSTS010011906.1:7952-21064 GCA_026546915.1 Sylvicola fuscatus
CGCGCCGCTCTTTGAATTGATACAAACTAGCCGCTTTTAATAATAGCTCTGCCATAAAAAATGATCACAAATAGAAGATGCTTTCATTTTCCTTGGCCTTGTGTGCGTTTATATTTATCGTATAATTATAGCGCTTGAGAATTCGTAGCATTCAGCCATTAAAATCCAATTGCGTTCTTAGAGTGATGTGCTATAAAGTTATGCGCTGTTAAAGAAGGAGTCGCCTCATTTTTGCGAGATGATACCATCCATCGAAATGACCTTAATGTCACGAATCAAGTTCCACTGCAAATATCAACTATGTTGCACTCGCTCGTGCATTTATACATTTTTCAACAGTGCATTTTGCTTTAAAATGGCCAATCGATAAAATGACTCACTATATGCATTTGCATACTTGATGTTCACATATGTGATACCACCAGAAAAGTTGCATCGGAAAAGGAGCAGATATATTGCAATTGTGCATCAGTTAGAAGCTCTGTTGGTTACACAAACAATGGCAGAAACGGCGTGAGTGACCCATTCCTGAATGCTTCCTACTTGAAAAACAACTCAGCTTTTATTTTACAGTTTGAAGTTAGCCTATTCATGTGATGAAAATACGAGAGTCGAGTGGGTGTCCTTCAGTTGGTCGTGTATACATATTCTTCTACTATAGTAATTGTCAGATGGTTTCACAAGCCGTTTTGCAGTCTTCTTTGGCAGCAAAAAATGTTCCACCTGTCTCTTATCCGCTTGTATTTTCAAGAATTTTATTGGATTTTGCGACCCATCAGGACGAGGTTCAAACAGACAATTTAAGTTCAAACTAACAATCAATATTCGCTCACTTCGGCACATTTGGTCAAATCTTGTCTATATTGTCAATATTGTAATTGTTGTATTGTTATTGACCCACTGCAATACCTTTATTTATTGAATCTTTGTTTAGTGACCCAAAATCTTGGATAATAAATTAAAAATGGATGAGAACTATTAAAAAAAAAAAATGTATAAAAGTTTTCAACCTAATTTTAAAACAGGCCTTAAATGTAATTTAATTTATAAAAGTTTGATTTAAGGACTTTTTATTCATTTTTATGTTTAACGATTTATTTTGTTGATGTTCCTCATTTTTGTGTGTATTTGTACAAATAAACAAATAAACAACGACCGCGGAAAAAAGCTGCTTTCACTATTTACTCCTATAAAGTATAATTTTAGTAAATCTTTAAAGACTGTTCATAACTGTGAGGTTTGCTGAGTTGAGAGATAAGACTTGAACGTTAAACAAGAATGTTTGTTTTTCTGTGAAACAGCATTTCAACAATTTACAAAGCATGTAGAATCTGCCGAAAATGAAAATCTTGCAAAACTTATGCTTTAATCCGTTTATGCATTGTAGGAATTTCGAAGATATGTGCTAGGTATTTTAGCAGCCGCTTCCTAAACTCCATTTGCTACAAAATTTATGATAAACTATGTACGAATATATTTTCTATGCAAATACTAATAGAAGAGGCGATGCAAATTGCAACTATTAAAATGTGGCTCAGCGTTGTAAGCTTTTCCCACACAATTTGTTGTGATACAAATCTGGTGCTCTCAATCACTGCGGCAACATAATTTTCAAGTGAAACTATGTTTCTTTTCTCCGCAACATAGAGATTCATCGTCCAAGTGAGAATACTTTTAATCTGCGAATTTCCCGCAAACAATGAATGGTTCGCAACGATTTTCTTGGACGTCAACTTGCAGACCTTTGGCTGGTGCACTTTAAGTAATTAGTTTTCGATTAAGTGCAGCACACATTATTTGTCGGAGCGAAATTAATGAAAAGCTCCGGCTGCAGCGAGTGTACTTAATGTGAGGCACTTGGCTTTTACACAAATTAACAGAAGCTCGATTTTTCAAAGCTGGCTCATTGGTGGGGTGGCATGGCGTTTACTTTGTCTTTTTGTTGTTGCCGTTGCGAGAAGACATTATGGAAACTTACATATTTAACTCATATTACATAGTAATTAATAGTTGGAAAATACTGGGTCGACGATAAGAATTCCCATAACTCATCAGTGAAGTATCGCCACTTACATGTCGAGCTCTGCAGGTCAAGCTGCATACATCAACTAGTTTTATGTTGCGGCAAAATATACTCTTTAAGTTTCTTATCATCGCTGGTACTCGTAAGGAGAAGCAATTACGTGCGGCCACAAGTGTTTCAAAACAATCCATTCGAAGCTGAAATTTATTACAATCAAATAGCATAACTGACGCCCATCAACATGCTTGTGCTTATGTGCGGTAGTTATGCGTTTCTAAACAGTCTATAAACTATCGATGTTTATTGGGGCCCTTTTAATCGAGACCCGACAAACATAACACATAACATAATAACTCATCGACTTAACTAACTTTTAAGTGAACACCAATGAATATTGAATACACGTCGCTTCCATGCTAAGTAATAGTTTTCAATTATACGTCTTCAAGATCCCTTAAAAGTATGCCAATAATTTTTAATTTAATTGTGATTCCACTTCATAAATAGATGATTAAAGAGACTGCAAGCATTTAATTAATTTTTACAATTTATATTTTCAAAGTTAAGCAATAGGCATATACATACATTTAAATTTATAATACATATTTAGCATATTTAGTAGTTTTTGCTTGATGTTTTCCTTTAATCGAGCGCATTACATACTTAAGAGTGCGCTCATTTGAAACAATAAATGCGATTAATTCGCTCTTAACTAATATACATGTACAATTCATTTCTTATTTGAAACCGGGTCAATACAATACATAGCGTTAAAGGAGAACATAGAAACAGAAGAGGTTATTAAGAAGAAGATGCGCAAATTGCGTAAATTGCGTAATGTTAATGAAACGATACCGATGAAAGTAAAACATATTACTCTCAAGGCAAGGCTCATTGTGTTGTTCGTTTTCATTTTAAGTTCGCATCATCATGCCATTCATCATGATATTCGCAAGGGCATTCCGCCGTTTCCGCCAGGCGCCCATTCCTTGTGAGTGATACTGTAGATGCGAGTACCACTGCTTCGTCCGACCTCCGTTCTCAGCCTATTACCAATGAAACACAAACAGAAATCAGATTACCAACGGATATTATTATTGGCGGCGGCAAACGCCACGTCAGCAGCTACAGTTGCAGCGATAAGTTATGAGCTTTGGCTTACTTTAAATATGAACGTATCTTTCGAGAAAATTTCTTGCACTTCGAAGTAATCCACCCATTCCGCATCGGTGCAGACAATACAGCGGTCCAGATAGAGTGGCTCTCGCAGCAGCGTGTACCGGCCGTACTTTTCCTTCATCAGCAGCAGCGTCGCCTCGCGGATGCCAGTGTTTCTTGAGAAATTCAATTGATCTCCAACAGCTGGAGTGCTCTTGTCGTTGTTTTTGCTGTGATTCGGATTCGGCTGTGTGGAGGGAGTGGAAAGGATTACATGTGGTTTTACGTATTACAAAACTCGCCCTACTTTTTGTCTACAAACGAGCTTCTTATTGTTGGTTATTACCTTGCCATAAGTGACTAGAAGCGCATTAATCGGCGTTAATTTAATGGTTCGACTTTTCTTCCAATTGTTATCTGTCGGTTGGGTGAACAGCAGCTTTCCCTCAAACACAAATCGCACCTCATCGTGATTCCACTCAAGCACATCGATTGCCATTTTCCGCAATTTGATGTTCGACATGTCAATCTCACTCGATGACTGACGCCCAGGACTAGATGGTGAGATTCGTCGCCATAATTTGGTGGGGATGTCTTTTGCCTCTTTGTTAATGTGGTACAGATGCAGCTCGATTTTTTCTTGTGCTTGCTTCAGTAGTTCTCTGTCTTCGATGTGCGATGGCGTTACTTTGTAGATGCGGGCCAATAGCAGAGGATATTTTGTGACGCGTTGAACAGGAACCTATCAGACCAGATAAAAATTGTAAATTAATATTTATACTTTATTGTCAGTGTACAAAGGATACCATTAAAAATGAATTCAAGTTCATTCGCCTTAAGACGGTGTTCTCCATTTGCGAGACACGCAAAAAAATCCTCAGCAACTCCTTCTCCTTTTCTAAATTGGCAAGCAACAGGCTGGCAGATGCCTGGCGAATACAATAAGTTTCGAAGGCGTGCAGCATTGGGGCAGCCTCCAACAGCACTTTCCCAATATTGACGGACAACAAGTCATCGTCACCTTGCTCCACAGCAATGTCCAGTGCGTCCCTCATCCGTTCAGCCAGCGACTGGCTATTCTCAAGCAATTCTTCTGTATTCAAGAAGATTGCAGAGAGCTGATCCTGGGACAGGAGCCCAGCGACCAGCATCGGTTGATAAAACTCTTCTAATATTATTTGCAGATCGCGACAATACTTCTCCTCAGTCTCGACAATCTCCGTGAGTATTTCCTTCCGTTCGGTGCGCTTCTTGGCACATTTACGACACACCAATGGTGCAAATTGAACGGACGAATGTACACGTTGTGTCTCCACTGGATCATCGCAATCCTCGCACAAATGAATTAGGCTACTATTTTTATCAGTGGATTCGGCGGCAGCACTTTGGTACTTGCTTCGGGACGACTTGCTGGTCTCTGAGCCGACACCAGAGTCGTTTCGTTCAATGTCAGCGGGGCATTTGCGATGAATCCACGGCTTTTCAGCCATCGATTTCGCCGACTTCTTCGATAGGTGAGCCACGGCTCCATCTTGCAGTGATTTGTGTTCCACCAGAGGCACGCTCTTCTCCTCCTCGGGAGTGGTAGAAAGCGCATTAAAAGTATAAGAATCTTCAGGAACGATGCCCCGTTCTTTGGCGTCCACCAAGTACAACAGAATGTCGTACTTTGATGCACCCTCAAACATCGACTTGGCGTTTTTCTTCTCGCTGTCTGAACAGTCATTAGATGGTGGTGGACATAATGGCAATGGTGGCGGCCTATCACATATCTCTTCATATATTGGGTCTCCGATTCGCACAGTCTCGTAAGCATGGTCATCGTCATTGTTTGCGGAAATCTCTATTTCTGACAGAGTAGCGTCGACCAGCATCTGATAAAATTTGTGTCGAGTGGTATTTCCATCGCCCTCGCCCGTCATCTCACTGGAGCAACTTTGATAGCAATCAGACAAATCAGTGCTATTGTCGAAGTCGAAAAGCTCGTAATTAGCTGAACTGTAGCTGTTTCTAGAGCTCATACTATCTCGGTTGCTGCTCTTATCTTGATCATCGAAGAGCTGCTTGTCTTGCAAAATTGCCGCCGGTTCAGCAGTAGGTCGTTTGCCAGTGTCCAATTGCTGGCGTTCTTCTTGGACGCGTTGCAATGACGCCTCGATAAATTTAGTCATATCCTCTTCATCTTTGGTACCATTCAAATCTAAATTACATCTACTATCCTTTAAGCGTTGCAAGGAGTTTTCAATCAGCTTAACTACCAAGTCACTATCAAGGCCATCAGTGAGGTGAGCTAAAATCGGATCCTCCAGCAGCTTTCCAATAAAACCGTTCTGTTCCAAAGTTCGTTTGACTGTTGCGGTCTGCTTCTGATTCGACGAAGAACCGTCTCTTGGCGTTTTTGCGACTTTGTGTAAACTTTTACCGCAAACATGCGGCACCAAATTTCGTTTCACAGCCTCCACTGGATCCCGCAGTAATTTAATCAATTCCTCTTCAGTGGCAGGTGATGCCGCCGCCTCTCGCACGTCAATCGGAACCAGAGGTTTTCCTGCGTCACTCTTGGCGGGCGTAACATTGTCATAATCTAATGTGATGACAGTACGTTTGTTATTGCTTTTGATGACGTTTGTATTTGGTCCGTCATAACTGCTACGGCTATCTTCTCGGTTATAATGTTTTGGAGATGTGCCAATGGGAATCACCGACGCCACTGATGAGCTCAGCAGTGTGTTGATTTGATTGTTTTTGTAGGTCATCTCCTGCTGGTGAGATGAACCAGGGCTGGGTGAATTAACATTGATTGTCACACTATTGGAATTGATCTGAAAGATGTTTGCTTTCGGGTGGCTACTATCATTTACCACAACTGACGATTGATAAATTGGAACATCGTTGCTTATATTGACGGTTGAATAACATCCGTTGCCACTTATCACAATGGACGTTTTCTTGTGATCCTCGTATTCGTCGTCATCGTTGTGTCTGATTTCAAGACGATGAACGCCAGACGAGCTTTTATCAATTATTGACGGCTCCACTTTTAGTGACGTTTTGTTGGAAATTTTATTGTAGACGCTGTTGTTTGGGTCGTTTTCTTTGGTTTTGCGTTTATTCAGCTGATGATGTTGCCCCAAATGATTCTGAATATCATTCAGTGGATTCTCCTCCAGACTCGTGTTATTATTCTTTCGATATTTATTTATATCGTGCGAGGAATTATTCAGTTTTAATTTATTGTGAGAATATTCGTCGTCGGCATTGTTGTAAGTGGTGCAGGGAGTCTCATTGCCATCAATCACAGTGACATTGTTCAAATTCATTGGCTTCGATTTCAATAACTTTGCTGACGCTTCGGTTTTCTCCTGCATTCCAACAGAGCGACTTCCACTGTTGGGCGGACTGGGGGGTGGTTCGCGTGGCCGATGCTTGATGAGTGCACTGTCGTCCATGAAAATGCTGCGTGAATCATTTTTTGACGACTTTGAGCGGAGTGCCATGGTGTCATGGAACTCTACTGGATTCTTGGCAGCGCCAGAAACGCACGACGAGTCCGATGAGCGACGATAGCTCCAGCTGCGGCCGATATTGGATGTGGATGAATTCGGTAAACAGTCTGAAAGTAGACAACAAGAAACTGGTGAGTATAAAAATAGAAATGTGCCAACTTGCAGCCATTGTTTCGTTTTCTGAAACCGGTCTTATATCGCAATATTACCTTCATTTTCGTCATTTCCATCCCAAGACGACGGTGATTTATCATGCATCCCGTTCGCTGTAGCAATATTTGTATTCAAATTTGATTTAACATCATCATCATCATCTTTATTGTCGTAGACGACGTCGTCGCCATTGTTTGATAATTTGTGCGTTTCGGCTCCATAATGTACATTACTGACACTGGATGATGGTGTTGGAAATGTGGCGGATGCTGTTGCCACATCAATACTAGCGATAGTCTCGTTTTCCATAAGGAACTGCACCTTCTTCCGCTGCTGCTGCTGATGCTGCTGTTGTTGCTTTTGATGAAGCTCCATTCCGCTGCTGCTCAGCATTTCAGAGCTTTTGACATTTCTCACCAACACTGGTGACACATTACTAGGTTGTGAATACGTCGACGACGTCGACGATTGTCGCGAATAACTACTTTTCGGATTCTTTTCCTCACATTCGTAGATTATGTTCTTCGTTATCTCCTTGGGCAACATACTTTTGGAGTTATTCAAATTATTGTAGCCATACTCAGACTCTGAATCACTGGTCACAGATAACGGACGTTTTAGAATTGATTTCACCCCGTTGACTGAATTAACCGAAGACTTTCGGATGCTGTTCTTCTCCTCCTTAATCCCACCGACGACCTCAATGCTGCTGGTGACCGCATTTTTCTTGCGCGGTGGTCGAATAGGTTGCGGATGTGTTATTTGCTTCAAGAGACTCCTACTTTTATCACTAAATTTCACCTTCGGCTCATACGTCTTTTTTTCCGCCGGTGCACTTTCTGCCATTCGGCTGCCAGTGAAATTCCTGCCCCCACCAACTGAATCGGAACGTTGCACCAAAATGTCCTCGTATTTCTGTGAATGCCTCAAAATGTCACTGTCATAGTTGGCGTCCTCGGCGAATGGAGCAAACTCATTGTTGTGCGAAAATTTCGCAATCAAATCATAGGGATTAACATCACATTGCAATATCGATCGCCGGCCAATTGTCGTATCCGGCTTAATGTCCAGCGTTGTCCATGCAGCGGCATGCACTTTGGCCGCCTGCGACATTTTTTTCTTATTGATTGTGTTGGCCGCCGTGGCCGCGGCCGCCACAGCGGGTGGTGACTGCAGCCGCTGCTGTGGACTAGTTTTGCGTAAGCGGCTTCGACTGCGTGATGGACTCACACTCTTGGAGCGGCTTTGCATTGTCGATGATGACGCCTGCATCAGGCCCTTTGCCGAATCGAATTGCGGCGACATTAGTCGCGACCGCCGTATCTCGTCATAAGGATTCGTTTGCAAATCAAATATGGACGGCCGCGACTTTGCTGCCGGATTAATGCATATGGTGCCGATGGCGCCACGTACGCTGTGCATTATGTGCATCGGCTGGGTGTGATGCACGCGCATTGTGCCGCCAATTTGTGTGAGCGGCAATCGTGAGCCTTTGCATTTTTTGCAAATTGTCGGCTTCTTGGTGTCACGCTTTGTGCCTGTCAAGTATTCGGTGCAAGAACAGACGATGACGGCCAACTCGGTCGGTATGGTGCCAAAAACAGGTTGACCGTGAGATGAGACGTTCGCGTATGCCGCCTGACCTGGACCGTACAGCCAAGGCTCCACGTATTTCATTGATTTGGAAAGTTCACTCGGCCTGTCATAGTCTGAGTCGTGCATTAGTAGTGGCGGTTTAGAATTGTTTTTCGCCTTTTTCGCCGTCCCCTTCCAAGACGATGGCTTCTTATTGGATTTATCTGCTAATGCTGTCATCTGAAACATACCATAAAAAACACAGACCATCGTTAAAAGACAAATCGTTTTAATGTTACATCGATTATTTATGTGTACAGCAATGTACGAAGGGCTGGCAATTGCCGATCGCCCAAAAAACCCCAAAGTTTCCCGGCGAAACGATTAAAGCTCATTTCGGGAAGGCTTGCAATGAATTTTAATTAGCTTTGGCTTGGAGTAATCCCCATAAATCGTTCAATAAGTCATTGCTAATTCATGTTTTTATGCTTCTTCTCTGGGCACATTAAGAGTATGTGTTTGCACAAAAAGGCGGCACATTAGCATGATATGCAAAATTAAATCAAAACTAGTTTGTACACGGCGACTGCTGCGCCAAACGCTAAGGTGGAGGGAGTAATCTTATAAGGTCAGACGTACGCCGAACCAGCGCAGCGGCGAGGCGCCCAACTCCGTCCGACTGCAATCTCAGTGTATTTCCTTTCTAATTAAAGCTATTTTTATTTTATTTCCATTTATTATGTTAAAAATAATTACACGAATTACGAATTTCGCGTGCAGGCGAGTTTTATCGCCGTAACCAAGTGTGTCTGACGTATATGTTTACGATTTATTTGCCGTAGGAGCCGAATGCATTTTCATGTATGCCTGCAGCTGCTTGTATCAGATTATATATGATCGAGTTGAGCTCAGATGAAAAGTGAAACCGTGTGCACAGCATTTCTCCAAATACGAATCGTATTGTTTTGTTCTTCGCCCAGAGCCGGGGGATTGCTAATTGAATAGTTAGTCTTAGGAGAAAGTGTTGGTATCATGTGAACCGTTTTTCATGCGTCTGCCTTGAATTTGATGTAATTAATCACAATTTTATTAACGTTGCAGGTGAAAAGTGTTCAACAAAAAAAAAAAATACCGCATAATTTACGGTTTCAGTTGCACTCTTCAACTCATAATCTTCACTTTATCTTAGCCACAATTAAATTACATCTTAGCATAAACGTTGAATGCATTTGAAAACAACCGTAGCGGAAAGACAATAACACACGCACACATACGTCGACGAACTGCACGCAGCTTTTTGTTTTGTGCACACTTTCTTCCGGATGCCTTGATTTGCGGCAGGTTGGCGTGTAACCCGCAAGTTAAACGGCGGTGATGACCTTTAATTCGTGCGATTTCCTCAGTGGCAATGTACTTCCCTTACATGGGCGTCTTGAGTGTCGAGCGTCTGTCGCAAACACATTTCTCTCTTAGTCTAAACTAATCTACCTTCTTCTGATGAAACGAAACATAAACTTTTGCTTTCAATCCACTTTCATCAGCATATGAACTCATCGCATCGCAAATATATGCATTCGTGAATGGAATGGGGAACCTTTGGGGCACACACAAAAAAAAAAAAAACAGCTCCGTCGTTCTTTTTTCATTTCTTTTCTCCAAAAGAGCTATTTGAATTCATATGTATTTATTGATTGAAAATTGTATGGATATGAAGTTTTCATGTATACATTTATGTTAAAGCTAATAATTCACTGTCTGCTCGAATGGGTTTTTGCCGTGTACTCGGGTTGCTCTGAAGCTCCTCAACAAGCGAGTTTTTTTTTTAGAGCTTTTATTATACAGCTTTTCTGAAGCACCAAAGTCTCATAAATCGTCTTAAATGCGCGCACAACAGAGTACACTTGTATCGACGTTCGTCTTAGTAGTTCTCCAAACGAATTAATATGGACTCTTGTTGTAAACTTTTATCATAGGTGACTATTATATTCTCGTGCAGCATAAATGTTGAAAGAATTTGTATGCTGACTGATATTAAAAATGTTGTATTATGTTCAATGATTTCTTTTCCGTTAAGAATTCTTAGAGAGAGTGCGTGTTAATGTGAGATATTTTCTCCATGAATGTTTGCACAAGCGAGTGCGTTCATACATAAAATCAATTCGATCTATTTTGCAATTCAGATTCTAATCAACATTCAGCAGCACAAGGAAATAAGGTGAGTATAAGTGTAAGAAGGTACTTTACATATGTACGTAGGCCAACGCTGGAGGCTGGGGCATCGATAAACAATTACGACCCAGCCGTTGGACGATGGGTCATTGTACGATCGAAGTACTCGCATTTAGCATGTAATAATAAAAGGTCCAGTTATACGAGTATGTAGATGGTTACTTCGACATTCCAGACAGATGGCTTAATTAGACCATAAGAGCATCATTAGATACTTATCTCAATTTGCTGGGCGAAATGCGTTCCTCTGTGCGATCATCAATTAATTAGGCGATGGGCCGTAAATCTAAATTATCCGGGAAAAACCGTGGCCGACCGCCACCTAAGCTGCTACGCAAGTGCAATATTTATTTCTAATTACTAAATGAATATGCTATTATGTTATTTATGATGGTGCAAAGAATGCTCACCCCCTCCCCCTCCTCACAATCGATGACTACACATAATAAATATGAAGTTGTACGACGTTAGAACATCTTCAGTTATTACTGACAAGCACAAAGAATGTAATAATGTCAAAGAAAGACACCACATTATCCCGAGCCATAGAGAGTTTCTTTGTGAGGGCACACACGACGCTGTAAAAGCCATCGTAATTCGTAAGCCTTACAAGTGTCATCGAAGGAGATTATTATTTTGTTGATGACGTCGACAAGTCTCTTCGGTGAAGAGCTCTTAACTTTCGAAACTATTTTATGATTGATATTTGAGACAGAATATCACTCAATCACTCACAAGCATTTTGTCCGAACAGGATTTCACTAAAGTTTTTCACTTTTTTTTTCCTTGATTAATCAAATTAATTGGTTTTCGTTCTTTGGAACAGCAAGGCGTTCTAATAACAGTTAATTTCCTACCACCTCGTTGACTTAATAGGCATTACGTAATAATTGTCGGTGCTCATGCGATCAAACTCTGTCATGCAAATTCCCAATTGAATCTTTAACCATTTCGTTGTCTGCACGAGGATTAGTGAAGAGATTAGCGCGACGTCAAACGGTAGGAGCAATGCATGTCTAGAAGTGCTTTTCACTTACTTAGTTCAGAGAGAATACTTTTGATGATTATGAGTTTACTTGTACACAAGGTAAAGTAGTTTTTCTATATTAAAATTGCATAAAAAAAATAGCGATCCATTCTTGCAAAAAAAAAAAAACAGAAACCTATTAAACATTTTCCTGTTTTGTCGACAAATGAAATGATTTTTAATTGGATTTTATTGGAATTCCGTGCTCGTGGCGTTTATCAGAATTCATCCACTGCACCCAACTAATCGAATCAAATGGCCCCCAGTTGTATCCAAAAGGACGGACCACGGCTTACCTTTTGTGACGGCACGCTGCAAATTGGCAAAGCTCCATGCGTTTGATACCCAATCGGATATCGTCGCATATCATGATGGCTCATGGTCGCCATTGGAACTGCTCATTCTGCAATAAAAACAAAAAGAAAACGTTAGTCCAAGTGCTACTTAAACGACGCGACGGCTGGCCGTCTTTTCAATTCAAACAACTAATTCGGTGCCCAAGACTTAATGACCACACCATTTTTCTTTTATAATATGTAGTTAAAATGTGAGCGGCAAATGTCAAGGTTTTCCATACGCGAAGCCATTACTATGAGAGTGCCATGGACTTTGTTTACACATTACGGTGCAAATAAAAAAGTGTACGAAAGTCTTAACATTTCAACAACAAAAAAGAAAAACTTAAGTGAATTTTTTGTTTTTTTTTGGTTGATGTCTATAAAGTGGTTGCATGATTTGTTTGAGTAATTGTAGTAAAGCTTGAGTTTAATGGTTGGCCCAGTTAAACAAATCTGTCGATGTGATCATACAATTCATTTAGTCGTACCATCGCGGCTAGCATCTTAAACTAATTACAATGTATCAGCGGCATTAGCGCTGAAGTGATAATTGGTCAAACGGCCGAATGTCGGCCATTTGCAGTCGCTGTTTTCGAAGCTTTCAAGTGTTTGCGGTCATTTGAAGTTTGTTTATCAATGGCAAAATTCAGTGCAATTAGCACCATCCCGCTGATTATAGCACACCTTTAACTAGTGGAGCTTTTTTGATTAAGTGGCAAACTTATGAGCTGCGATGAATTCGGGATGAATGTTGCTGCTTCACTTCTTCAGCAACATGTTACAAATGCGATTATGGTGCAGACTTATGTGTGCTTTGTGCGGCATTACGTATGCTGAATATGTGTTGAGTGCAAGCCCGCACATAAGTGAAGCAGCGATAAAACCACAGCACATAATATTTGAAGCGGAGTGAAAAACAATCCAAGAATAAATTATAAGCTGAAATGATGCAACGTAGCAGTCGCACCAAAACGCCTTTAAGTCGTGCTCGCAAGCACTTTTATTTGTTGCGCTGTTGGAAAATTGGTTTAAACTTCTCAGCGAAGGCAAACATACTCGAAGTATAAATAACAGTTCATTCGCGCGAGCCAGCCAACGTCTGA
>JANSTS010011917.1:0-27940 GCA_026546915.1 Sylvicola fuscatus
ATATTTATGAAGACTTATTTTATTGTGTGACAAATAAATTGAAATACTTTATTTTAAAATGCTTATCAATTGAATATCTTTTTATTATCAATAAATAAAATTCTATCGTGCAAGAAGATTATTATTTTCTTCCATAATGATAATAAAATGAAATTTCTTCAGAAAACTATTGAAAATGACTCAAACAAAACCTTTACTCAAATTTCATTCTTCAGTTCTTAAAACTTTAATTAAATGTACCAACCCAATTCTCTTTTTCCAACAAAACACATAATAAGCCTTGAAAATCCTTGAAGAATATTGTGGCATACAAGTTCTTTATTTTACATAGATAAACGTACACTTGAGACAGTTTATGAATGGAAACTACTTCTAACAGCTCTAGATAAATATACTTAAAGCAAATCGTAAAAGTTCTCTCATTTAGACAAGTAGTAACACTCATCGATCATATAAAGACCAACAGACCACCACATTTCAAAATAAATCGCATTATGTACGGGATACTGCATTAGATCTCTAAAAAGTACTTTGTCTGTAGTGCTCGAAATTATGTTGCTCACAAAAACATTTACCGAGTGTAATCCTATGCCACATTAATTGAAATGTGACAAAACGGTTGTCTAAACGCGTGTACCCATCATCTAAAATCTTAAGAACGTGTCACCAATGACCAAAGTATAATAATATAATTGAAAATAAACCGAAAAGAAGGATCGCCTTAATGGTGTAAATGCTCATAGTGATCGGTGATATGAACCGGATAATCCTTAAATGACAAGCAGCAGCCAGCAAGCGAGAGTGCATTCACGCAGAACACAAGCGGCTGCACTTATAATGTCTACACTAAATGTGTAAGATAATACCGCATTTGGTAAGCGACACCTGTACATCTATATATCAAGACAACAGAACAGCTAAAGTGGCGAAAATCACTTCATAATACATATATATTGTGCGAGTACACAAGTCTTCAGAAAGCGAACTACTGAAGGGATGCCGCCCGAATTGATGGGGGTAAAGCAAACTGCATAAACAAACAGATGAGAAATTCCTTTAAGGTGAGCGCGCGCTCATCCGTAAGATATGTGCAACGTGAGGCCTATAATCCAAAAATAATGCGGCGCATGCAATTATAGCCAGCCGCATCAAATGCGCGCACAGGAGCCCTTTAGCCGTCTTCTTATATATGTTACCACCGACCAATATGGCTATACTAATTTGCGGTTTGTCATGAGCGCATTTACAAATTACGAGATCACCGCAGTATGTGGATGTGTGCTTCGTCCATTCATTCAAGCACCATCATTGCTTTCAGCCTTGGTCGGTTACTTACTTGCGGCGATATGTTGCTGTTTGTACTTTTACCATTTGGCGCAGAGAACCACATTAAAAGGTAGCCGCCAAATGGGATGAGCGCGCAACTTGGTAGCAACTACCAAGTTGAAATTGTGTGCTCTGTACCGATGCATCTTATTTTGTTGTACTTATAGACCAATCAGTCATCATCGTTGGACGCGGGACGTTTCCATAAAAATACCTTAAATATTAAACAGAAGATTGTTCGTCAATCTGATGAACATATCGATACGTGTTTCAGTAGGCTTATCATTTGGAAACTATGAAACAAATGAGTCAAATTATTTACCTTTCTGAATTAAAATAACTTTCTGCATGAGCAAACCACTTCAATTAGGTGATTTAAGGAATTTGTCACTGTTATGCATTTTAGAAGAGCTCGTTATACATTAAATTGAACTCAATCACCTAATTGAACAGATTTTGAATCGCTTTGGCCTCACGCTTCAGCAACAATGATTATGGCACAAAGATCATAAAGATATTCTCAGAAAGATACGTGTTGCTTGTAAAAATAATTGCAAATAAGCGAAGCGCGTGAAATCAAACTAATCCAGTGCACGGCCACAATTCACCGTCCAACGAAATAACTATATGGTGAATGCAGGAGAATGATGATGTTCCCGATGCGACCGCGACGCCGCGATATCACCATTCTTGTCGACAATATGCGCGCGTATACAAGCTGTCTTCTGAGGTCATTTTAAATTTCGCGCTTAAATCATCTATACCGCATAATGGCATATTCTAAATTTGAAATAAACGCGCGTTAAGTCCCCGAGGCCTAAATGTTCAATTATTCCTGTATTGTAAATCAACGACGCTCGTGTGGTGATAAATCAATGTGTAGCCAATTTTATTTCGACTCTTTAAAACACAATAAATTTTATTATCTATTCGCGCGCGTCAGCAATGCACGGGTATCGCGCGTCGCCGCATTTGACTACATACAACATTAAGCATTTTATTTCCAACCAGAGATGACAGCATTATTTCGTCACCAGCCAGCCAGTCGCGTATGTGATAATCGACAGCTAAGCGCGGGGAAAATTAGAAGTGTCAATAAATGGTGAATATAACTCATTATGCAGAACGCTTTCAGAGACTGGCGGCTGCGCAGCACACTGCATCTTATCTTAATGCATATTAAACTCGGAAATCGGGTTCACTATTTTTTTTTCACTTTGCTTTATACTTATGCAATACACACGTTAGAGTCTGTGATCAGCTCATAATGTATGCAGTTGCAAGAAGCAATCAAGTTTTACGAGTACGTTGCACAAAACAGTTGCGAGGCTAAAGATCAAATTTATCCTCATCGATTAACTGTGTGAGTATTGTCTGAAAAAGGATTGTTTTCGACGCGGCCACAGGTGGCAGCGGTGTTCATTGAAACATAAGAGTGAACAAATTCATAAGAAATATTAAATACATTTTTTGTTGTATCAATGTCGATCGACACACGTCATTGTTGCGAAAATAAGTCTAAGTACATAAATTGTCTAAGGTCGTACTGGATACGTGTATAAATAGTTAGCCGTGATTTTATGAATTTTATGATTTAAACAAGAAAAATGGAAAATGAAAGGCGCATCATCATCAACCGTAAAATGCTTTTAGACTCAATTGAGTAATGTCTTATTTATTGAATAGCTGATGCATTAAAATTTGATTTTCGGCTTGCTTAAGACAAGAGCGAATAAATTTGTACTATTCGATTGTCCTTGGTGAATAAAGCGTGACAATTTTGTAGCATTGTCGGCATTAACTATTGTAAGATTTATAACCATGTCACTTGCTGTACGTCGTAAATAACAACAAAAAAAGAAGAAGATAAAAAATGGAATGTTTGGCAATTTGCAATTTGTGTGAGTAAAGTGTTATCATCGTTTTGTTGGTCTTAACAAGTTTGTATTCAAAGTTAATCATTAAGAAGAACGCCTTTCCATTCTGCAAATTATAACAATTCATATTTCGTTGAAATCACATAACAGAAACAAAGTCAACATGTCTTCCGGTATACGAAAATTGGCATCGCATGTTGTACGATTTTTACCAACCCAATTAGTTGTTAGGCAGAAAAGCTGGACCACGAACAAAAAAAAAAAAAAAAACAAAGAATAAAAACGGAACCGTATTTCTTTAATTTCAAAAGCATTTTTGTCATTCCCGCTAATGTCCACCAATCACACACAAAAGTGAACTCGTCATAGCGGTCATGTACAATGGCAGCACAAGAGATGGTCTACATTAAAAGACACGTTACCGAACAGCAGTCACAGTCGTGATCTTTCAACAGTGCTGGTAAATTGAAAGAGAATAAAATAAATACTCCTTTGAGGGCACCAGAAGTAATGTCTTCATTAACTGCCAGAATAAGAAGTTCCTCGCATTTAGGTTCACCGCCGCGCTGCACATGCAATCCGCCGAATTTCTTCATTTACCATGCTCATTTTTTATTTTAAATAAACATATCTCAAAATGCTGTGGCTTGTTTAAATATGAGCAATTTGCGATGTGGGGGAAAATTATGCTACACTTAAGAGTTTTGCATGTTTGGGCCTACATGCAATCATCTTATTAAATATTGTTCACTTTTTGTTTCCTCTTATAGTTCAACGAAATCATAACTTTAATGAAACGCGCGTGGCAACTCAGTATAATACATTTAATTGCAACGAAATGTTAAAAGGTAAAAAATGTATTACTTTCTTGTCATTGCTTGTTAAGTCAATAAATATACGTACTTAAATTTGTTATGATTTATTATCATAAGGTTTAGCATTTCAAAAGTTATTAATGAAAAGATACAAATTTCCCAAGATATCATTCCTCCTAGCTCTTCCTCTCAAAGACAATATCTTTTGTTAATAAATGAACATTCGGAAATGCTTATAGATTTAGTATTCCGGTTGGGTCTTGTGAGATTTCCGCTTCTCATATCTTATGCTTGACTTGGGGTGATCTTAAAGTAAATACGAATATTGCATATAAAATAGTTCGTGACCATTTTCTGCGGCATTATTTTTAATTTACATAATTATTGAATACATTCTCATCTATCGAATTAATACATGGATTCAATTTTAATTTTGTTAATTTCTTTGAGGGTTCGTTATTATAAATTATAACTGAAGACGGTGCAGACCAACTCTTTATAGTTCAAATAATTACGCTGCACTTTTACAGGCATCCTTTTATATCGAAATATGGAATCTCATTCATAAAATTACGTTCTTGCACCTACGTCTGTATGCCCTTAACGGAAATGAAGGGTAAAAATTGATTATAATTCAACGAACAGCCACTCAAAATTCCCTTCAATTTGTGTTTGAGGATGTTGAACCAGTTACATAATTGCTTGCTCTTATTGCCTGATGCTCAGAACACTTTGTAGAAAACGTATTGCCAGTATAGAATCTTTTGTGTAGAAACAAAAACCATAATTACATTCACTCTAATTCAATTTTAATAATCTCCGAAGCTAATATGTGTAGCAGGCAGCGTTAGATTTCTGGAGCCCCGTTCCGGTTTTACTTTTTTTCTGAAGGAGCATCAAATTATCTTAATTTTGGTAATAGCGGCAGAGCATATATCTTCGGTGTGTGTTTTTTTGTTGATTTATAAACTCATCTTAAAGTGGAGTTTCATATATAAAATCGTTCACCAATTTTAAGTTGTTTGCAGATGGTAAAAAAAAAGTGAATACATAGATTAGGTTGCGTAAAAATCTCAATTAAGTAACGTTAAGACAAAGACAATATCCAATGATGATGATGATGATACAAGTATTAATAAATCATAAAAGTGACTAATCTGTTGGCGCTAGAATATCGCCCAAGTTGATGCGCCAAACTCGTATAAAGTACGCACACATACGGGTATGTCTAATGCGCGACTAATTTAATATGAGCGAATGGCGATTTGTGAATAAAACAATTTACTCTGTTTTTTTAATGAACCTTTAATTTCAAGGCTTCCAGTTTTTCAAATCATAGAGCAAGAAATTCACAAATCATTTAAAAACGGATAATAAAAATTTAACATAACTTTATCTAATTGTTCTTTTACTTCAAGCACTTTTTATAATATTGTTTTTATGTAATGAATAAATCACTTGAAATACTTTTGGCTGTATTTATTTATGTTTATTAATTAACACAACTATGAAAATGTGAAACATATGAAATAATTTCTCACGATTTCTCAGCACTGTAAACGCATGAGATTGGATCAGTACATTTCAAAAGCATCTGAACAAAAAAGTTTAATGCTATTTGACGCGTCATCATATAATTTGAACTACATTAAAAACCGATTTTCTGTCCTCTATCTGTGGTCTTGATCAGTTCAAGTAGTGATTATGTCGAGCACCGAATATTTAGATAGTGTCTTAAGTGGATGCTCAAATCATACGTCTATGCGGTTTTTTGTTATTGGGTGACCTGAAATCAGTGTGAACTTTTCAGTTTTCATCTATCCACACGCAAGACAGACGAGCGGGAGGTGTAAGAATTGGAAGGCATAATAATATTAGCTACAGCCTTTTTAATCAGCCCGACTGACGCCATTTACAAGCAACTAATTGCAATTAAAATACCGTAAATTAATGTTAACCAATTGCTTAAGAAATCATTGCAACTGAAAACATTAATGGTAAAATATATATTCATTTCTGCAGTCGATATTTACGACTGCCCGGCCAAAGCATGCAGAAACCATACATTTGTGTATATGCACGTACTCGCATATTGATTGGAACTTTTATTTAATTCTATTGAACTTCAAGAGTCAGGTGATTACAATTCCACCTCTTTTTCAGTTTTTAATTGATGAGGCGTTTGAGTGGTCTAGTGTGTGAATATTATAAACACGAAATGGGAATCACTTGAAGCCTCATAGTTATGTTGGTACTTTATCTGTGAAGATTTGCTCTCGCTTGCCGAGTGTGTGCCACACACACACTGCACGCATATAATATGATGTACACACTGTAGATTATTTTCCTTGCATGGCTTCTCATCTTTGACCTTAAATAAATGGAAGGTGTATACTGAAAAGAGCAGCGCCGTGTTTGAGGGACTTTTAATTACAGTAATATCCATATAGGAATGATTTCACTTGTTTTATGTTAAATATTTCAATTTTAGTGAGGCTTGTGGTGAAGTAATTAAAATTCGTCGACAGTTATTGCATGTATTAAATGGCTGGTTAGATCTCAATAAAATAGGGCCGCCGACAAATGACACACTTATGTTTTTTTTTTATGGCGAATCACACCACATTCGCACGGTAACATTCTTAAGATATAGCTTCAGCTTCATTGCCTCTTCATGACTTCATGTAATTGCTTCGTAGACTTTGTTTTTGTTGACAGTTGGTAAATTCTATTTCTTTTGTTGAAAGTAAATTACTCTCTCCCAATTTGAATAGTGTTTGACATAACGTGAGATGGGTAAAGTTAAGTAACGAAATATAAATCATGCTGAAGAAGTTTTTAAGAGAAAGCCTCCCATAATTATTTCGATGTGAATAAATGCGACTTTCAAAACGATTCAGTTAAATTTGTTTATGTAAAGATCAATTTTATAAAAATTAAATTTTTGAGAATTTATGAGATTTTCGAGAAAAAATTCTGTTTTGTAATGTAAAGTTTATTGTACATGAATTGTGACAAATTATCTTTAAATTATCTGTAATAATATTTGTAACATTTATGATTTTGATCTGCAACACAGAACTGAGCTTGTATTTATCGAATTTCCAGCACTTGTTCATCAGCTCATGCGACATTCTTTTTGCTTACTTCATGTTTAACATTTTAATCGAAATTTTTTTGAGTTGCACGCAAGAAATTTTTGTCCAAAATAACAAAAAAAGTCTGCAAACCAACAAGACCACAAGTGCAGATTGCGACTTACATGAGGACACAGCAAAATGTCCATTGCAATTACTGTTTTGATTGTTTTTCCGCGCAATTACATGTATGTTGATCATGTCCAATTAAATAAACGTGTGCTGTCACTTGGTTAGCGGTTACATATTCATATAAGTATTTCCATCCCATTTAGTCGACACACTGCGCGGGCATTTGAGTACGGTGTGAAACAAAGTAGACGCGCGGCGGTGTCTTATAAATCTGAAATCAATGTGAAGAGAACAATTTGCCGTCACTCATCTTGTGGGGTCTGTTTAAGGCGATTGTGCTACAGTAGACAATTTTTCTATAGTTTCTCCATATTTTGAATTCAAACCTAACAACATGATTTTTGGGTCATATTGCTGGATACTCAATGAATTGTGCGCTAAGATTCGAGAAGGAAGTCAAAAGGCTCATCTTCATGTAATTAATTGCTGGACTCTTCAGAGTTCAGGCCAATCCACAGCGCACGAGTGTGATGTGCGTACGGTAGTTGGTGGGCGGATTAATGTCGAAGACTATTTGGAGAATACAGTCGGCAACAAATAACAATAATAATGTGTATGTCGTTTTCAACGATGAAGTGAAGAGAATGCCGTATAGTATAATTACAGCCCAAAACCCAACAATTTCAATCAATCTGTGATGATTCGACCATGGAGGTCTCTCACCAATCGTCTGCAGAACAGCAATTTGCGAGTTATATATGTTTTGTTCAAGACTGTAACACAAAGATGTTCAATGATTGAGATGTAGGTGGCTCTTGAAAGGCGCAACACCATTTTGTGGACGTCAATGTGGAGCTCTTCCGGCTTTTGTTTGATGTCTGTATGTTATGCATTTTAATGGCGCATAGACCCACACTTTTGTCTTAATATGAATCATCATGACAAATTGTGCGGACGATCTGAGGTCTTAACGTATTTTTAATTGCTCATGGCTTCTTCAAATATAGTGGCTTTGATTTACTCTGCAACAAAACGTCATTTTTAACAAATTGTAGCATAAACGTTTTATGCTCACATCGCTCAAAGAATGCATGTATACGTAGCGCTTTGGCGCGAATCGTTGATGATGATGAGCATCATAAAATGTTGAGTTTGAAATGCATGTGAGAATAGAGTTCATATAGATCTAACTTTCTATCAACATCGTGTGAATTACAAGGAGCAAATATTTCTTGATAAACTCATATTATTTGTTAAGACATGTGGCTTTTTGCCAACATCATCATTTACATCAGTGCGATTCCTGTAGCGTTCACGAACACTCCTCTCCCATACTGGAAAAGGTGTGAAAAGTCCGGCTAATTATCACAACATTGTTATTATCTTAAATGAATGTTCCATAAGGATTTGTAAGTTGTGTGCACCTTAATGGCCATCGCTTATGAATGCTACATGCCGTGATATCTTAAATTGCATTTTGCACTAACAGCTTCATTTAATCTGCACAATCTGTTGCGGATGGCTGGCGTGTAAAGTTGTCCTTTTGCAGCACGTTTGCAGTGGTCTTGGATATACAAAGAGAGGATTTGTTGACGGTTTTTATCAAACAGTCATTAGATGGTCGCAATGTTGGTTTGACGAATTGCTCACTATTAGCTTTATTGATACACATTTGCCAACTATCTAGAGGATTTTATTCTACATGCAGTTCTTTTGCGATAATTTAATATTTTCCGGATTCTCGTAATTGTAGTTGTAATAAAACTTTTTATAAAGAAGATTGTGTATGACAATACAATATGTGGCTGCAATTGCTGAATAAATCAGAAATTCAATAAATTATACAATTGAAGTGGATGCATGAAAAACTGTACAACAAACGTGATGTTTTTCTTAGTAAGGTCACAGGGCAAATACAAGAGCATCGATTTTTAGGCCACGGACGCTACATATGCTGCCGTGTTCACTCTGGACTTCTGTGGTTTTTCTTCTCAACTACTAACTTTTTTTTGCCCCGTTAGAGCACAATATATGAATGTAAAACATGGCTATAAAGATCATGAGTTCATGTGATCGATTGCTATTGCAGTTGCATCAATATACGCACATCTTTATACATACAAGTACACTCGCATATGTATAAATACATTCATTATTTTGTTGATATTTAATTTCATGCAATACGTCTGTTTAAAATTTATTAATTTAAATCTAACATGAATTGAAATATTAAAATTCACACGACAAAAAATAGAATGTAAAGTAATTAGGCTTTTGAAACTCAATCAAACTCTGGACATGTATGGTATTCACCAAATTGACCATTAATATTTGTTGTGAATACTTAAGCATTACTTTGAGTATAATGCATAATGTTCTTTAAGGGAAATAAAAAGATATTTTGTAATTCGAATTCACACACAGGCTGTATGAATGCGCCTCCGCACCAGCCACAAACAATTTCGATCTCAATCGCGATTCAAAGCGTGTAACACTACAACAATAAGTGTTATTGTGTGTGCAGACCAATTGTTGTCGACTCTATGTTAGATGCTGAAAGCGATTTTCTCGAAGATTAGAGAACAAACGGCCAGACGAAAGACGTGCCGGTGAGCGCGGCAAAAGCGCGAGGGATAAGACCCACTAAACAAGTATCCGAAAAGCATTGACATTGACTCGAAATCATTAATTTTGAATTAAGCTCCTAATTGGTATTTGCACACGATTTTTCATAAATTAAGTCATACAGCAATGTGTCTGTAGAGACGAATTGTGTTTGTCTGATGAAAGAAACAACATACCTTTGGGCTGGGTAATCTTTCAACAGTTTAGCAGCCAGACTCAGATGAATTTAATTCATCATCATTTAGACACATTTTATATCAATCTGTTGTCTAAAACATGTAAGTTAATAGTCGCAACCCGCTGCTACATACATTTTGATATACAGTTTTTTTTTTGCAGACATTTTAAAGGTCTTTCCAATTACGGTCAATTATGTTCTGCTGGAGCTGCAATGCGCCGCGAAGTGTGACTGAAAGAATGTCCCTTGACGACTGGCCCACTAAAAAAAAATTAATGTATTTTAGTGAAACAAAAACTCTTTAATTTGTTTTTCTCATATAAAATTGCTGCGACCCGACCACTTTACACCTTGTGTGTGAATTTAACATTCACCTGAGCAGACCAATGATTGGGAATCCGCGGGGCACCTGGGCGGGCGATAATGGAATGTGAAATATAATCCAATTGGGTGTCGTTCCGTATTTCTCAAATTATTAAATAACATTAGCAAATTTATTGATTTAAGTTTAGTTTTCTTAAATATTATAAACAAAAACAAGAATGTATCTTTGTAACGAGTTCCGTTTTTAATCTTAATAAAACTTTCATCCGAATTGAAAAAAATATTTCGTTATGGTTAAATATTATTTGTTTTTAATATAAATTATATGTGTTTATTTCAAAATTGTAATCTTCATTCACGCATTATACTGCCTTTATGCATTGAATTGATTCGCTTCCTTAGATACATAAAATATATTTTTATTCGAATTATTTTTAATTAAATTAAGATTTTGTTTTCAATGCATTGATTCATTTAGAAACAATAATACAAAACAAAAAATTCCACACTTAATAGCATTAAAAGCTTTTTGTTCCAGATCAGTGGTAATAAAATCACAGCTTTTATTTTTATAGAGTGGAAAATACCGATCGCGGAACCGCTTTAATCAAGCAGTGTGTGGTCGGTCACTGCATATGTGAGAATTGTCGAAAAGAGGAATCTGGGTCCAAACCTCGTGACAAACAATAAAGGAGGCAATAATTATTAATTTTATAGTTTTTGATAATCAATTTCGTGATTGCGTGTGCATAAGAACGCTTAAACAATTACTGTCATGGTTTTCTGCGCTGATTATAATGATCAAATAACTTTGAAAAATAATGCGATTTTTGAAGAGTTCTAAAGATGAATGTCGTTTTTGAAGAATTGGATATTTCTTCCAAGTATTATTAATCATTCATCAGCAATAAGAGACAACGTTAATATATTTTCAAAACCTCAACATATACTGGTGTAATTTACTTCAGTAAAAACAACAAAGATTATAAATAACATTAATGTTAAGTTAATTAATGGAATTTTCCAAATACGATTTTATTTCGAATCAAACAATATTCAAAGTGTATGCCAAAGGCAGAAAACATAAAATTGTATCTCATAGCTCACCTCCCCCGATATATGAGTCACACTTCAACTTACACATTTAATGGCAAACGGCTCAGCGCAACGCGGAGCGACGATTACATTCAGACCATGTCTGCACTCACATGAGCCCAAACAATCAAAAGCATAACATCCGTTCCTGAACTACATCCAATTGTTATTCATTGAGGATAATCGAAAAGGAAATATTTTGTATAGCAAGAAGTCGTTATAAATTGTGGCTTCTCGAAACTTAAGAAGAAATCGAATTAAGACATGAAATTTTATGAAGAACAACACTCGTGTTGAAGAATTTATTGCAGCAATTCTAATTTAATCAACAATCTGGCTTCTAGAATTGTTTTCGTTTTCAAATAAATTTCATTATGTAGGGATCTCATGTACTGTGTTGTATCCTCATGGTGAATGAGTGCCTTGCCAATGGAGATTCTTGCCATTTTACCTGTGTGATTCTTTAATACTTGTGTATGTATATGAGAGTGCATACACAGGTAAATAGTTAACAGGAGTACGAAATTCATTTGCTTACAAAAGATGATTTGTAATTCAGTTTATTGCACATTGTGAATTTTAATTTTAATGAAAAATATATTTTACAACATTCTTTGCGATTTATTTGTGTCGTCTGCTGGTTATTTGAAGAAAAATCACTGTTTTCAACTGTTGAGACCGATCGAATTTGCATAGATTGGATTTAATTGACGACATTGTTGTGTTTTCTTAGGTTAATAGTCGTCCGCATTCTAGTACGACATATGAATACAATTTGTAAATCATATAAAGGTGATTGTCATTTTTATGGTAATGGAATTTAGTGAACAATAACCAGGAAATTCGTGTTAATATTGATGTTCGCATTTTACATCTTTGCTGTATTATTTTATCCTAAATTTATTCACTTTCGCGCATGCAATTTTTTTAAAAACCCTAGTATAGAACTATTCTTTTTATACTATATACTATATTATTAATTAATCCACAACTAAAATAAAAAAAATTTGTCGCGCAATTTTATTAGGAATATAATCTCGAACTTGAACTTTGCATTTAACTAATAAAGGTTATACAGTCCATATATGTTGCACGATATAAATTCGATAAAAAGCACTTTAGCTTAAAAACACTTGCGCGTCTTTAAAATAATTCAATTAATATTCCAATAACGACTATGCGGTTAGTTCTCATATTTTAAAAGTTCTTTCTATGCGATCATATGTACATTCAGGCTTGGATTATTCCGATTAAATTCGGTGAATTACTTAATATTCGGCCAGACCATTTCCGTCGGCCAATCTATATTGAAATCGTTTTCCTCTACAGGAAAGGAGGAGTGGAAGTCAAACGAATCCCCCGACAACCTATTAAAGGAATTGACGTTGCAAACGCCGAATGAATATTAAGTTGTATGTCAAATGTACATGCGCGAGTACAACCAGCTCTGAATGTTAGAGACAATTTTTTTTGGTGGTCCCAAAAAAAAAAAAATGAAACAAAATTACAAATGACTTTACTCACCACGATGCTCAAACGACCAAGCTGGGTGTTCTCAAGTAAAATGATGTGAGGGATTCAGACTACGTATCCGTTTCCGTTGTCTACTGTTTTAATGATATCTGGAATATAAAAGTAAAACAAGCACATTAGGATCAAATGTCTTAATTCGAAAGAACAAAAGAAATGCCCCACAAGATGTTAAAGCATTTGGAAGATTGATCCAATTTTACTAATTTGACATATCCGTACAACAAAATTACTGGGGCGAATCTACTGCACACAAAAGAGGGAACTCCTTAGAATCTGTAAGGCAAACATGTTAATCAAAATCAAAGTTGATGAGGCTGGGAGCTAGCTGAAGATGAAGACATTTCCTTCTCGCACAAGCGGCTTTCTTGTAAGGGGCATACACATTACACACGCCGAAATGTCGGTCCCTTGTCGGATTGTCGCTGTATGTACCTGTATAATTTACGGCAATCTTCCACCTCAAAACCAATTACGACCAACCGTCGACATTTCGGAATTCGGATATTTAGAAAAGAGCAGCAGATGATAGTCCAGTGCTGTGCAGAATGTGGGCACAGAATTCTTAGCGAAACCGCAACGCGCGCTAGTTACTCGCTGGTATTACAGAATTCTCATGGCTGTTGTAATGCATTAGAAGAGTTCAAGACAACAACACCCGCTATAATTAACCCTAAAAGCTAACTTGGCCACATATTTAATAATAGGTTTCCATGTATCGGGGCGTTCTAATGCAAGCCTACATTATGGTCACGCACGTATTTATTGATTATATTTTGCTCGATACAATATTGATCTTTAGCCGTGGCGCAGCCAGGTATGATAGGGAAGATGAAACTATCACATCAGGCACTCGTCCAATAGTTCGTTTTTCATTTCACTACGAAATGTCTACAATACTCGGTAATGTATGTGTGAGACGCTCACAAAAGTCAACATGTTCCATTCACATATACAGTTAACAATTAGATGTTATCTAATTTATTCTTTCCATATATCACATGCACACAATACCATTGCAAATGAAATGCCTCTTCCGTATAGAAATGTGCAATCCGATCGAGGTGTATCGATCAACCGCCCACGGTGAGGGGTTGAACATGGGCGGCCAATAATTATAACTCTCGAAAACTAATTCGATCCTGGGAAGAAATCTATATCGGTATTTGCGATTTTCTCTGTTTGCTTTATCCTTAATTTCTTTATTCATGATCGTCGGCACTTGGTGTATGTGCTCTCTGGATGTGGGGTATTGTTTTCTGAGCACGTTTCCTCCTCCAATGGATACCGACTGGCCGCGTGTAGACTCGACATAACGATGCAACTTTTTTTATGAATGAATCCGTAATAAATGTTTCTGCTGCACGCGTACCCTTGTTTGCACACAGAACTTTCTTATATTATATATGGAGATAAGCGGCCTGACTATGTTTGCGGAAATTTATAATAGAAAATTGGAATGTTTGCACAATTTAATTCATCTTTTTCGCCGTAGGACAAAATATGTTAGTAAAATTCCACAGATGTAAAAGATATTTTCGAAATCATTCAACAATGAATGTCCTGTTTTATTTTTGAAAAAAGTATGCTCTATAAAAATAAGCAAACTAAATTTTATGTTTTTATTATATGTTACACAAAAATACAATTTTCTTTTAATTCGTATTCATGTAAAAGGAACTCAAATTGTAAATTAGTAAATCTGTATTTAAAATTCTGTAAATATATGCAAACTAGTCATTGCAACACTTGTCAAATGTTACTCAACTCAAAGTGTATGAATCATATAAGTAAATGAACAATGTTATGTGATAAAACGACAATACTTAGCTTATGGAAAATTGCAAATTTTTCACAAACGCACTAAATGCACTTCGGCATGGAAAATCTATTTTTAAACAAACAATCTAAAGGTTAATTGCACGAAAAGTGCAATCGCATTGTATTTACGGTCTCTGCTTCACATGTATCGCACAAGCCTTAAAGACCCATAACCCAGCAGTCAATGTCTGCTGAGTGCGCGTACGCGAAATATGTTAAGATCAGCGCTTTGTTTCGGTGCATGAAAGCAATTAAAATTACATAAATTAAATCGTAGCTGCAGTGCATTTCCCCGTGGCGATTGTCTTGTGCGCGGTATCAAGACTAACTCACTAACTAAGAATTACAATTATCTTGTTATTTTTCTGCTGATGCATAATGCAGGCGAGCCGGTAAGCATCCAACTGGCCTTATGGCAGTGGGAATATGGATAAAACAAAACAAACCGCGTAGGAAAAAAAAAACTAGGTAATTGATAAAAGATTGAAAGAATGTCCTCGAACTTATTTTCAGGTTCTAGATTCCCCTGTTCTGAATGTTACATCCACCCACTATAGCATGAGTACAAGCCGCGCATGCGCACTTGCACAACAACTCCGCCAAACAATTGCGACTGTGCTCTTTAATTGCGATTGTTTTGTTGATTCTAAATGGTATTTTTCTTTACAAGTTATGCAACAGACTAGACGATTCGGAAAATGCGCCAAGTAGCAGCAAGTAAATGATTATGCTTTATGTTACGCTCTAATATTCAGATGATTAGGAGGAAACAGTGAATACTCTTTCGCAATACATAATATTTAAATTGTTAAGCGCATATATATTCATATATATTTATATGCTCGTACTTAGCAAATGCGCTGCATGACTATACTTTGATAGATCGTGAAGGGCAAAAATATTAGGCAATCGCGCATATTCTGCATGTGCAGTGTGCACACTAATATCGGACATTGAAGTCGCACAATCTCATAATTCTTACGGATTGCAGCAAGAATGAAAGTAAATATGCCATAGATTGCGTATTGTCTCAAGCTTTGATGAAGCGTTGAGAAATGCTAGTAAGTAAAATCAAAATGACATGTGGAATTACTAATGTATTTGCTTCTGAACTCTAATCGATGTAAAATTGACTATTAATTATGCCTATATGCACAATGGAAAAGTTTGTTAAATTAAAAATTCATTGACATGATTGTGTGAAAATAACATTTAAGTTAATATTATATAAGACAGGTACTAATGGCATCTGAGATTGGAAATAGTTTTACATGATCATTATTGAGAATACTTCCTAAATTACATAACTTTC
The DNA here is from genome assembly GCA_026546915.1 of Sylvicola fuscatus. Lineage (NCBI taxonomy): Eukaryota > Metazoa > Arthropoda > Insecta > Diptera > Anisopodidae > Sylvicola > Sylvicola fuscatus. Next base: position 16,113 of record JANSTS010011917.1, read on the forward strand.
TTATTAATATTGAAATAATTAAGCAATTTAAAACAATAAAGTCTAAATTACTGTTTCATGCAAATCGTTTGCGATTCCTGAATATACCGAAAATCTTACATCCATACAGTGATTACAAAAAATCGTCAAAGTCGCATCAGTTTCACATTTGCCGACACGGCCTCACGAAACCAGTGCGGTGTGGCAGAGACAAAAAAGTAGAACAAAGTCAAGGCCACTGAAAACTCCGCCATCTGGAACTACACTACACTTGTTTCTTGTACACAAATAGTAAATTTCGCAAAGGAAGCAAAATAAATGTATGTAAGACTAATGCATGGGGCCATATAGCCGAGTAAAAAACAACTGTTCGCATTGTTATAGTTTTTATGTCGATTGACCGCCTCCGCAGACGAAAATTTACTGTATCATCGTCATTAAGTTACACATACGAACACATCTATTATTTTTATTTGTTTTTGGTTTAGTGATTTTGACATTGAAAGTGTTTTAAGTTGTTGCATGCAAATTGACATAATAAATCAGGATTAGACTGTTATTATTTCTCGGTACTTAGTTGGACTCGAAAAAGTCGCGTCTTTAAAATGATGAAATTTTAATGTAGCCATTGCAATTTTTGTATTCTGTATTCATAAAATGAAATGTAATTAAAAAATCTAGTTTCATTATATTTTGTTTCTTTACTTTCTATGACTGTAATATAAAATGAAGTTCTTCGTAAAACTACATCATATTTTGCTATTTTCTTCATTAAATTTTCAATCAAATATAAAATGTAACGAGCGGCTATCCCTGCCATGGTGACGCTAATGACATTTTGAGCTACAGCCCGAAAAAGCAGCGCGTATAATATGTAATTTAACTCAGCCGCGCCGCGACGAGGAACCACGCAAAAATACACATGGAAAATTAAACGTCCAAAGACAATTGCGATGACGGCACAAGAAAACCCACAGAATTAGTGCGAACCAATTTAAAAAATGAGATGCTTGAATTATCTTTGGCATTGACGAAGCTCGTCATTCAAAACTATATGAACAATATTCCACAGTTGGCAAGAACAAAAGAGATAACCACGCATCGCATTCAAATGCGCGGTCCAATGTAGATATATTCTGGTTGAATGAAATCGGCTTGTGAAAAGCGACTTAAAGCATCCGCGGCTGAAGGCAGCCAATCACTTATGCTGTCTATACGAACCGAATAAAAAGTAATTGCATTTCTTGATACAATTGCATTTTGGTATGAAGATTTATAGCTTCTCTAACTGGTACAAAATACAAATAACAGAGTTCCCTCAAGTGTAGAAATGCGCGCATGAACATTCATATATCTTGCATATATCAGCTAAGCGGCGAATAGAATTTATCTAACTGATAGTATTTAGCAATAAGGTGCATTGGCAACACAATCAGTGCATCTTTATTGTGCATTGTATTGAAGAAAATAATGGTTCTTTAATTTGAGCTCATTTCGAGTGAATATAATTTACCGCGTTTTAAACATGTATTTTAATTCAAAGCATTAAAGTGCAGCATTAACATCGTGGTGCTAATTCAAAATGAAAGTCTGGACATGACAGGACATTCTATTTGAAACCAAGGGATTTTAAGGAGCTGAAAAAGTTTTTATTATTTAAAAATGTATCGATGTTACTTAATAAAATTAGCGATAAAGAAAGAGAATGTTTACAAAATCCATAACATTTAGTATGCGAATTGCGCGGGAATCAGAAACAAAGTGCAGCTCCTTAACACACTGAGGAAGAAGTCGTAAATCGTCGAGCTGTATTGTATAGTGGTGAACGTTGCAATAAGATCAATGCAATATCGGCAGATTGGCTAAGCGAGAGCAAATCAAAATTCCTTAGAAATAAAACATTGTTCACGGCATTCATTCATTTATTATTCTCGACAATAAAGTCTTCTCAACAAACGCTTAACTATACATAACTGCGGTAGATCAATTGGATAAGTATTTTTGTGCAATTTCTAGTTAAGATGTAAAAGAGCTGCACACAAACGAAAATTGCGATCTGATTGCTTATTTGGAAATTGTTGAAATAATTTTCTCACATTAAGCGCGCCCTTGCCTGTAAGCACAGTTCCAATTTATAAACATATAAATATTATGAGAAATATTGGGCAAAAGAACGACCGTATGCTGTGGATTGTGGAATGAGTACATTGAACACACACATAATAGTACTCCAGCACCCGCGAGTATGTAGGTGCAATTGTGCCGCATGCATGCCGCCAAGCGCACATGAATTATGTGACAAAGTGCAATTGCTAACCATATTTTCGTCTATTAACCATTGTTTATTGTGTGTTACCTGTGCATAGGAGCACAAGGAGCCGCAGATTAATCCAATTCACAGACTTAATAACACAGTTTGTCAAGTGTGAAGGTCGTATGCTGCGCAACAATAACAATTTGCGACCATGAACGTCAAAACAATAAAATTGTAGAGTGAACAACGTTTTTTTTTTTTATGAAATGTTTTCTTATATTGTTAATAGTAACTACTGGAATTAGATCTGCAAGTATGATTTGCACAGACCGCGCCAAGGTATTGCTGTCAATGAACGGATGACTGGGCGAGTTATACTGTCAGCCACATCTCCTGATGGCTGATGCATTTAGTAATTAGTTATGCATTGTGCTACTGGATTTTCAAATTAATGCGCTTTAGAGAATTTAAAAAAAAATCTATTTCATGCAAATCAACATTCTTTAAGATTTTCTGTTCTTCTCAAAAGTCATAACAACTAATACTTCCGTCGTATATATCCGAAATATTTTGAAATAAAACCAATTTCTATCGTCACGCAGAGTTCAACTAACCGCAAATTATTACGATAGTTAGGCATTAACAATAAAGAAGGTCAACAAAGGCACATAAAAGGATTATATGAAAGTACAAAGAGTCATCCCTAAAAACATTTTTTAACTACCGCCAGATACAATCATGAGAAACCTACATGGAATATATATATTTGTAACACTTTGATTATGTATCTCAATTATGATATAGCTACACTTAACCATTGGTATACCACACAACACAAAACTCTAAATTGGTCAACCACACTAATAAAGACATTTAGCTGCCGTGCAATATCGAATAATCTGCAACATGCAGCTGGAAATATATGAGTCCATTGTGTGCCGTCAGAAAAATGAGACCCTTTTTAAAGGGATTATACGATGCATAAACTGTACAGAGAGGAATTGCGCTGATTTATGGCATCTGAACAATGCTCTTTTGCCTTTTCGGGTGTCAAGAAGCCCTACTTTCTTACTTCATATCTGTAAAATGCTGTTAAATTCCAGACGAAAGGCAATATAGGCAACTGACTATATAGGATGATTTCTTAACTAACTTATGCACACAAAAAAGTGTTGAATTTATTAAACGCTAAAGGGGTATGGCTTCGGACGCTTAGGAAATGCCAATGCTCTTGAGGATTAAGCAACGTGCATGTGGCGCGAATAATTGCTCAACCCATAAGGATATAGGACGCATTTCATTCTCAATGCATTGCTTTTGTTACAATTTAGGGCTGCGACTGCAATTTAGTGTAGTCAATGTTCCCCTTACTGTATAAGAGATAGAGTATCTTTGAACTGCAACTGCGACTTTTCACAAATATGTGAAAAGCAATCATCTTTGCAATAACTCAGGGACAACACAAATTCGCACACCGTAAAGTATGTAACTGCAATCAGGGCTGTCAAATGACAAAACATTGTTGCAATAAAATAAGATTAAGTATGTGTTCACCTCGTGACCTCATTCCTCTCAAAATAGTTTTTAATAGCTCCTTTGAACTATTTAAATGGCTGTTACTTTGTATTTAGATATTGAATAATGAGAGTTTTCCCCCGTTTCATAAGATCCAAGTACATACCTCAAACTATAGAAGTTAATAATTCTGCCTTTAAAAAAAAACTGATTAAAGTATAATGATTAATTGATCGATTTTATTTGTTATTTCGACCATACTTGAACATCCTCTTAACCTTCTCGCTTCTGTTAATATTATATTGTAAAATGCTTGTGGGTTTATAAACATAAACATTTAATTTAAACAATACTAAATCAATAATTTAACTATAACAAAATTCGCTTCAGGCCAATATAAATGGGACCACTCACTGCTTTTGAAATATTTTACTAGACTAAGGAAACAATTGATTGCGGTTCAAACTGGCATTGTAAAACGTGTAGATACAAATATAAGAAGCTCAATTTCAATAACAATGGCCAGCCTAATCGGATTAACTATAAGGAATATTGGACTTGCATAGTAAAATCAACTGAGACCTTTCAAATTTCGCGCTCACTTATTTCACTTGAGTGGAAATACGCCCAATTCTTGTGAATGGCCACAAAACTTCTGGAAATTCGCACAACTTACCACACATAAACAATTGTTACTACTCGGTTCCAAAATAGATGACATAAAAACTGACACATGAATCGCTATTCCCAAGAGAGGGACTAGCCTTTTTCATTGTATGTTATACATTTGTCTTGTTTAAATAATAATTTCCATGAACTGAAATGCATCATAATTCATAATAACAATAATGTTGAATATTTGAGGCTAAACTATATTTTCTGTAGAGCTGAAAGGGCTCAATAGTTGCATCCAATCAAAAACAACGCCCATTGGTTGTGTTACGATTTTCTTTTTAATTGTATCAAAAGCAATGTGAACTTAATTTGATTACCAGAAAATATATTCATGATCACTATCAAAAGAGGGCGCATTTATAAGATTCTGACCAGCTTTACAAAAGGAAAGTCAATTGTATTTCTAAGAAAATATCTGAAATGATTGAACAAGCCAAGATAGGGTAAAAAAACATCGTAGCAGGTGGTTGTATCAAAACATAGTAAATTTATTATTACCTCAATGATGTGAATAAAAAAGGTGATCGACTTTTCTTTAGGATCATGTATAGAGAAAGGAAAATAAATATCAAACGATCTCGAATTCATTATTTATTACTTTCAAAATAGTGACACCCTCAACAGGAGTCTTTTTATCGATATTCGTTCATTTTCAACCCAAACATTATTACTTAGCGACATCTTCAGCATCATGTAAACAAAAGCCCAGTATTTCATTGAAATATATTTAATATTTTTTGGGAATTCCCCAAAATTTGTTTTCTGTGAATTAGGGTAAAACGATGCTTCAGTTATGACAAATTATTAACTGGTGTACCAAAGGCTTTGAAGTGACATTTGAAAAATGCACAAATGGTAGTTGTAGTAGTAGAATTCAGAACGAAAAGGGCAATTTCAGTTGCAATCTGTCAATTGGGAATTCGTGCAGAATTTACAATAGGCGACGCGATGGCTGGTCTGCACTGATTTCATGTGTGCTGAGTTAACTGAAATACCTACGAGTTTAAATGAAAGTCACCCATCTTTAAGGAATTCGCATGCGATCTGTGATCCATACATATTTCAAAAAGGAACTCACAACAATTTTTGACTCGCTACAAATATTCGTAGTTATTTGTATTTGAATCAGTGTGCGATCTGATTTAGGCGGAACGTATAAGTCTTGCGTCTGGTTCGACCAACAGTCACAGCGGGAGGCTGTATTCTCTGGGGTATTCGTGAGCGAATTCCTTTGGTCGGGATCACTAAGCAGAAAATACGCGAATTTGTCGCTGTCAGTTTAGAAAAGAATTATTTAAAAAATCATTGGCATAAATAACTTCAGATGAGGTGTTAACGAATATAATATCTGCACGTATAAAATATATGCGCGATGAATACATTGTTAATAAAATCTTTGTGAATCTCTCCAGACAATTATAATAATAAATTCAATACAAAATTAAATTTAATGGTTGTGAAACGAGTCCAATTGTCCAAAATAAAACGGTTTTTACGTGTTCTTAAGCAGATTGCATTCAGCAGTTTGCATTCAACTTTAAGGCCATGCAAATGTAAATTCCTCAAAACGAACACGAAACTTTATTTGGACCCAAACAATCTGCTAATTACCTGCTTAATTTACGCCATTATTATTGCAGAAAATCGCATTAAATCAGATGAATAACTAGCTTCACCGTAAAATATATAACAACCCAAACGAATCGCTCTAAACCATTGCCAGGATGGATGGTAATTTCAGTGCTTATAAGCTTATGTTAATGTCTGGTGTTAACATGTGATGCCGTTTAGGCGTGAAAAGTTATGTTCGCTGATGCATCGACGGAGCTGACTCGGAACCAACCGCAACCACTGGCACTGCGAATTCTATTAGTATGCACGAATTTTACAGTTTAAGACCCTCTTTTTGGATCAAAGCAGCCATTTTCAAGGATTTCGCTAACGTAGTTTTCGCTGATTTGAATTTCACAAACGAAAAATACGCAACGTCTTAAATGGCGTCACCTTTGGCCTGGCTGAAACAAAAAGTCATTGCAGTGAAATGCGGCGCAGCACCAGATCGTAAGTCAGCGCCTCTCCTACAGATGCAGGAAGAAACGGGCAGTGTGGCGGATAAAGAGCAAAATGAAAAAAGTTTAATTCTATATATTATTCGTGTGTTCTTGATTATATCTGTGCAGACTTCTTAAGTCATTCAATATGTTATTTCTCACCTCCCTCAAGGAAATCTGTACTGAATCCACTGAATTTGTATTTTTGTGTATAATTCTGCTTTAAATTGAAGTCAGACACTGCTGATTTTGTTTGTTTTTTTTTTTTGTTGGTGTCTTGTGGCTTTGTTTCGTTTCATTTTTATGGATCTGTGGTGTGTCCATTTGTTTGTGGCTGTTGTAGCTGCTGTTGCTTCTGAGCTGCAAGTTTTTAGTGTGTTTACTTATGCATTCTGTGGCAAATGGTTTGAAATAAATAAACGAAACTACATCAGACTAATCTTGATCGTGTTTCGAGGGAACTCCAGAATTTTAAACCAACCACTAAAGGTGAACTCGGAGGGAGAGTTATTTGTACCTGATTTTATCTTGAAAACGGATGACATGACTTTTGCCACCATAGCGCAGTGCGCAGACCCAAGTGTTTTTATACTATTTTACGGTCACTTTTTTCTTATTGTTTGCTTCGTCCATATGGGCATATGTGTTTTGTTTCAGATATTATTGTGTCAATGTGAATGCCATCCACTCCAATAACTAATAAGGGTGGTTTGATGATGAGAATCGTTGTTGATACTCATACCATCTACAAGGGTCACAATTATTTATCTTTCACCCATTTTTTTGTTTTCATTTATTTTATTCGATTGTGCTTTTGGGAACTAGCGTAAATAGACAAATGGCCAAACACATTTATGTTGCAGATGGTGTTGCATGATATTCCATGAATCTCGGCCTGCAAGCGCATACTTGTACACCTATTGAATTATGAATTGGGAGATCACTGCCATTTGATAATGATTCTGCATAATCAATGTTGCAACATGGCTTTTATTGTCTTTTCACATATAACCAATACAGAATTCAATCAACTGTGTTATTGTTCGGGAGTTGTGCAAACAAAATAATATTTTAATCTTATATTCGAGATGAAAATGTACAGTTGAAACAAAAAATTTATCAGATAAAAAAGCATCTCGCTATGCATGCCATTTTAAATAAAAATAATAATAATGATATTTTTAGCTGTCTTGTTCGTTCTTTAGTACTCATATACTTACCTTTTATTTGTACACAGTATTTAATAAAACATTATTGCATTATGTTCCGATTCTTACACCCACAATTCATTTACGAGTAATATGCATTTGTCAGTTAAATTGTTTGTTATTTTTAAATCAAATGGTATAATATACAGTTAGTGGATTTAATTTTAAATGAATTCTGTAGACGATGCTGCATCAAATCACTGATGCCTGCATATTTTTTGTATGATTTCTCCATGACAAACCGATGAATGCACATTGCAATCACGTTGCATTTGCGGTACACAATTAAAGAGTTTAAAAGAGGATTTTCTATGCAGCCATTATGTTCAGGTTCACAAAACGCTGTAGCACTGCAAATTTCGCTTCTATGCTCAAAGTCACGTTATGGCATAACGATGTCAGAGCATGGCATAACGATATCTAATTCAAAAATTGAGCAATAAATTGGAATTGGTTGCATGTACTCATAGTTTTCTTGCGAGAATTAACTTGAAAGATTGTGGTGCTTAACTGTCATGTAATTCAGAATTTGTTAATTTTGTGAACATGACCATTAAATTGGATACTTATTTATGCACAAAAGTATATTTGTCTTAAAAATGTCTTCACTTTGATCAAGAAAATACACTCGAAAGAGTTCATGAAATTTTAAAAGGAGAGACCTAAATATTTTAACTGCAAGCATATCATTTACATATATTTCAACCGACATTAACAGTCATCATAATTTAAAAAAAAAATTGAAGATTTTCAACAGTGTGGGGTCCACCACAACCGAATATTTGTTTATTTATACGAACAAGCAAAAGGGTATGGATAATAACTTATACACACGACCGTTGACATTTATGAGTTTTGAGGTTAACCATTAAACTATAATGAGTGGACCCTTTCAAATCATAAATATTCTATTCTAACATTAAGATCTTCCTAGTGTTGGCATATGTCTCTCTTTACAAACATACAGGAATGTTACGTGAAGAATCAGGACGACCAAAGTACGGTTGTTATATAAAAATAAGTATTTCCATCCGCCCTTATGCTTCGTCATCTGTATTTGCATTCATAACCATTTTGACACTTTGATCTGAAGATCATCCCAAACATACACTGGATTATATTAAATATATTATGTAGATGAGAAAAAGGTGGAATGTAAATAGAAGACAGTGTTCAAGCAAGGTGTTTGCATTTGAATCGCTCTGTTTAAAAGTGCCATGTCCGACAGTTTGCACTGCAAGGACCATCCAAATGTTGTTTTAGGCGCGGACTATTCTCGAGGATCAATTATTCAAAGGACCTTTTGCACACTAAGCAAAATCAAGGTAAACGTCGTCCTAGATATGCGATTGAACAATTTCTCAATCTTATAAAAACACAAATACCTTCTAGGCTGAATGGTTTCGTGGACCTTTGGACGTGTCACTGATTATTTGACTGTATAAGGTAAAAATTTGGTTCATCCACCTATTTATTTGAATGGAAAAATGTGTTCTCATGATCTTTAGATATAACAATTTTCGTGCGTATTCAATTGAAAAGCAAATAACTGACTGAACAATAATAACAATGGGCAACAAAAATCAACAAGATGATTTATCTGTTACACTTTTTTCCAACAACTCACGAAATTTCTCTCAACGTGTGTGTTTATCCAAAAAGTTTTATTTTTGGGTGTGAATATGATGGATTGATGATTTGTTACACAAAACCCATTAGTCAAAAAGTATGGTTGTAACAACAAGAACGCCTGTTTGAAGATGATCGATTGGAAATCGTTGATCTGTGTGAGATTAACGAACAGAATACAACTGATGATTTTTGACGCTATTGCATCTTTTTATCATGACACGCTGAGAAGAGATCTACAACCAAGGAAGAGGGAGAACATGCGCAATCTGTAACAAATTGATTATCAATTACAATCGTAAAGGATCTAAGCTTGTATAAAATTAACAAATTGATCACTTAAGAGGATTAAAGTTATTGGATATGTCCCTTTTCAGGTGGTGCTGGAAAACGGAAAAGTCGATAAGTACCACACACAAAATTGCATAAGGGATTTACTTTATTGATGGAAGACATTGAAAGTGGAACACGATTAGTTGAAATTGAATTGTTCAGTTGGTAACAACAACAAAAAAAAACCGAGACATACAAAGAGGATGTGTTCTGCTGAAACACTAAATCCTTAAACTTTTTGACTTTCGGTGAGGCAATATTTTAGCATCCGATATTAGATTGATAATGTTAAAAATTTAATGAATCGCTTCAAAATCAATCAAAAGTGGTAGTGATTTCCTCGTTAGTCATTTCAATACAAGTCTCATGGTCAAATAAATTTTGATTTGGGTAGAAACGAGCGTCTACCATTCATCTAAATGACGAACTGAAATATTTAAATCGCTATAGCAATCGTCAAATAGTTTTTTTTTTGTGCAACGCAGTGAAGTTTGGGAAACAATATAAACTGACTAGTCATTAATTCCTTTATTTAATATGCAAACATATGTAATTGTAATGCGTCGTCGTATGCTCAGTGAATCGACTAAAATATGAATGTGCAAATTTGGGATCACAAATGTCGTGAACAACATAAAACAACGAATATGGGTGTCTGACATGTTAGTGGTGCATCTAAGTAGTTTAAAATATTTTGAATACAATTTTAAAAATCTTGACAGGAGAACATGCATGCATTTTGTGAGGCTTTTGGTTTACATGCTCCATATGATCAGTTATGGCGTTGCGTTTGTCTTTACTTCGTGTTTTGTATTGTTTGCGGTTTGTCTAGATATTTAAGTGGCTTCACATGTGTCTGCGTTGAGAGACTTTAAGATGAGATCACTAGGGGTCCTGGAATTTCAATATCCAGCCGAGTTCGTTTTGTATCGAACACTCACATCAGACAACATCAATGCCACTAAACGGTCACTTGAAACTATATAAAGCACAAAACAAAGAATACCCAACTTTGAATGAAGTGTTAAGTTCATTTGCTTTTTTACGTAATTGTTATAATTTAAAAATCATGTATCAGACTCAATTTTTAGTAAAATGTCAACTGATTGCTATTAAAAAAGATCTTACTAAGAAGAAATAAAATACTCGTCAAGATAAATATTCAAATGAACTTCAGTCTTGAAAAAATTGTAATTATATAAAATAACCATAATCATGAAACGAACTTCCCACAGACCTTTGTTTAATCAATGAGGAAACCAAGAGCTCATATACGAGTATATCACATACACATTAATGTAAATATCTGCACATACGGCCATTCCAATTTTTTGCTATAATAATATCATCGTCATTAAAGTCATACGTGATACAATTTCTATTTGTTTCGCATTACTTCCTTCAAGCAGACTGTAGAGGAGGCTTTTGATTGTGCCATATTGGCTAAATTGGCTAAGTGAAAAAGTGTGTAGTCAACATGTCATATTTGGTTTTATTAAAATGTCGTGAGAATTTTAACGTAACTACGTCTTATACTCAGCTTCGCAAAAGCAGCGGCTGAAAAAGATGACCCGATTGTTTGAGATTGCGTATGTTGCTAATTCATTTACAATCTGAGAATGGCGGCACAGCGTCTTAGAGATAAATCTTGTGTTGACGATAATTAAATCGTCCTGAAATGGTGTGATGATTTTTATAGATACATAAATACATTTTGTATTGACAATAATTTAAAAAAAGATTAATTGTTTGTAAAATGTTAGGACGTTCTTAAAAGTGGTTTCATTTGTAGGCGAATTGTATCTCTTAATAAATATATAAAAAATAATTACAATACATTTATGAACATATTAAATTTCAGTATTTCCAGAAATAATTAAATGTACTTAAGTATTGCACAAATGTTTTTGCACATGTATTTATGTTTTTTTTTAATACATTTTTAATTACAAGATATAATAAAGGGCTGGTCAAAGTGATATAAAAATATCACACCCGTTTTGTTTAAATTTATTATATTAAAAATATTGGTCGAATAAATATCTTAAGTACCATCAGAAATATGAAGTATGAACAATCTCCACGATGTCTCAGCATAGTGAATTTTAATATTTATTCATTAAAACAACAATGCCGCTGCAATGTTCTAACAATTTTATTTAAATTAGTAATTATTCAAATTTA
>JANSTS010011917.1:39039-54075 GCA_026546915.1 Sylvicola fuscatus
TTAAATTGCAACATCTTCAATAACCTCCAATACAGAATTGTTAAATTGCTATATTATATTGTTTTTATGCAGCTATTTAATGTAATCAGCACAAGACAATATCCCTTATTTCAGCATTCATTAAAGCAAATAGTTTTCATCTTAAACGTTTGACCACACTGAGAGCTTTCTCAATGGGCGCTATATCCATTAATTGAAGCTATTTAATTTAAATCACATACAGTGCATTCAGGCATGTATTCACACACGCACGTACAATCGTTTATTTACGTGATGCTGTGTTTGGAAAAATTCGTGGGTCATTGCGTTTGATCTTCAATTATTTGGACCACATTCGCTTTGAAATGATCATTGATTAAGATTAATGATGCACGACGCTGTATGACGAGTCGGAACTTGGCACGGAACATCTCACATCGAAGTCACTCTTGCCAGCACACACTTCCAAACGGCCACATGTTAAAATGATCGCTAATAGTGTGATCGATTCATGATTATTAAACTTTTGTCATACAATCGAAGTGAATTAAGAGGAAATAAATCGATAAATCATGCGCCACGCGATCTCATTTCTTCGTTTCCTTGTGCTCTATTATACTTATTTGGTGTGGGAAAATATACTGAAATCGTTTAGAGCGAACAAATACTTAATACAGTACGCGCGACTTGAAGGTGACTTTATATCGCCATAAGAGTCGGTATTTCTTCTATTAAACGCCGATTTGACTCTTTGAACCGACCCAATCTTCTCTATTCATTCTTGAGTTGTTTTTTTTCCGACTCTTTCGTCTTACCCTCGATTCATATCGCTTGGCTATTAACTAATTTATTTACATCAAGATAAACTCAATCGACCCGCTCAATATTGATTGCCTATTGAAATTATTCACCTTGCTCGCTATTCCGCTCATTCAGAATGTGTATGGATTAATGCTTATGAAACATTAAAATATGCTTTCATTGATGCCGATTGCCGTCAAAATATGCGTTTACAGATCAATGTTATTTACAAAATTACGATACATGCATCGTGTGAGATTTCAATTTTCTGTTCCAATTAATTAAAACTACGGTCTTTACGCGCGAAACCATAAAAAAAAACATTAATAATAATAATAAAATTTGCTGCTAAGAACAGTAATTTACGGAAAAATTGACATTTAAGTAGATACAAAATAATATAATATTAAAATTGTACCGCCCGTCAATTTTGTGCTGAACAAAAAAACCTTTACAGATATTTTCTTTGGATTTTTATCGACCAACAAAATAAAAACTGAACTTTCAACAAGCTTCTTCTCCTTCGCAGTTGGAAGATGTAGCTGCACTGAAGAAATGTGCAGTGATCGAATCGATTAAGTGATAGTGTGCCGCGTAAAATTTTCCTCCGCGTAATTTGCCAGCCCGAAGGCGTTCGCCACTTTAATGCGTTTATCGTCCAATTATTCGCCTCAGCGATAATTTTTATTTGATCGATTATTATTTTCTCCGACACAGTTTTGTTCAATGATGTGGTATGGTAATTTGCAATCATGAGTAATAAAATTTCGGAGGATAATTGTTGCACTTAATTGAAGATGTCGGCAAAAGGTTTTTGCTTATGTTTTTTTTTGGTTTGGCCGGCGATGTGAATTTAAGTATTTTGTATGCTGTTAACATTTCATTATGAAAAAGGCCAATAATAATTACACAGCCATTACATGTTTCCCGAAACTCGTATATTAATTAATCTATTTACAATATTAAAAATAAAAATACATATATGTGATTGATTCTAAGTTTAAAAAGTCCTTGTAATATACACAAGTAATTTATTTATTGCATATTATAACATTACATTTCCTTAAAACAATTTTTTTTTACATAAAATAAAGCTAATAAATGCAGTAAATATTAACAATTTTGAGTAAATAATAGCCATTGTTCTAAAACCAAAAGATTAATCATTCCAATGGAATAACCAGTCAGATTGAACTGATTGGAAGTGCATGCAAAGTGATCAGTGCATTGCTTTGCCATTATTCGTAAATCGTAATCTGCTATCTTCTATAAATATCTATATATATATGTATTAGGTTTTGAATATATGTTCACGTATGAGAAAATACGTTGAAGCTAAATCGGATATTCGAGGAGGTGATGCAACATTATTTTACTGTGGAAACGCCAGCGTTCAACGACAAGAATAAGGACGACAGGTGATTTACTAGTCGCTAGTGCCTTAATCGATTGTCTTGATCATCAGCTCCATCAGCATGTTTGAATGGCTTTTGTTTTAACAATGCATTCGTAAGCGGTTGCTTCATTCCAATAAAATTCTGTAATTAAACAAAATGCGTCATTTCAAATAATTTTCTATTGATAATTCTATTTAAAACATAACAAAACATGATTAATTTAGCCTTTCTTAACATTTCGAATGAGGTCAAAACTGATGTTGCGGTAAAATCAAGTGAAACTTAACAACTTGCATCTTCAATGAAAAATTTGTTCATCAAAATTCAAGCCAGGAATCGTAAAATAATTGACTTCCACGTATGGTTATTAAATTTATGGTCACCGGCTGATATGAGGTGATCTGTATTTCGCGCACAGCTCGATTTAACGCACCGACGGAAAGCATAAACACATAATTGGTGGCTTGTATTTTTCGACAGTTTCCTCAAAAATGTTATTACATTAGTCACTTGCCTTAAAGTCTCGCCGTGTGCATATGCAGGTGAGCTGAAATTGATTTACGATATTGTGTTATCGTTCATTATCAATTGCAATTTTGACCGGCATACATACTGAGACGCTGTACGCTTGACGTATGCAATCGGCCCTGTTTCCGTGGTGGTCCATTCATCATCTTGTACCAAAAAAGGCGTTTGCAACTCATTAAAATAATGTGCTGCGAATGGCCTTCTTGAAAGTTATAAAGAAAATTTCCACGCAGATTATTTCTTATGTCCTCTACTTTAACTTTTATTGTTTTTGATTTCCTTTCCAGCATGATCATTTGTAGTGGCGTAACATTGCTTTTAACAGCATCGTTCCAATTTTAAGCGTCCAATAATGCCGCTGATGTGGCACATCTTCAGGATGCATTGGGCACGTGCACTTTATTGCAATGAAATTCAACTGAGCTAATGAATTAATGACGTCTTATTAATTTATAAGAAAATCTCAACTAGTATATGTATATTATAGTAGCTGCGAGCTATACCCACACAAATCATAAGGTTTATTCGACTGAAAATGAGTGGTTTCTTGAATCAAACCATAACCTTCAAGTGTTCACTGTTAACCGATGGAAAACAATTAAAATCACAGCATCACGACTCGCTCCACCTGTTTGTCATCACTGAATCGTGGAGACGAGCGAACATGACATTAGGATGACACATAATTATATGTTTTATTCTTTAGATTTATTTTGCCCATATAAACTTGAACGCCTGACTTCTATAGAAAAGTGCTTAGAAGACCACCTTGGTTCGATTAATAATTCTTTAAGATTCATATCGTCCGTTCCTCCTAGTAAATGAAACTAATAGTAAAGCGACTATATCTTGTACTTGCTGTGTAGTGTTTATCATCATTTTATTGTTGAAGTGTGACATAATTTTCAGTTTGAAACAAGACACGTTCTCACAGTCAAGGGATGCCACAATAAGTGCGCAATCGAGTCTTGAACGCTTTAGAAAAATACGTATAAAGGAATAAAACTATTGATTTTCTTATATACGAGTATTCCAGAAAACGAATAAGCTGTCTAGTAAATAATCCAGAGATGAACAATTTAATCGACGACTATAAAACCGAAAACCAAATGGATCGTTTGCTTGCGCTATGGACTTAAGTAAGCCAATATCTGTGAGATCGTCATTGTTGCTGTTAATTTGTGAGGAAGTCGTTGTCAATCGACGAATCTCCCGTATAATATGGTAACGAGGGACACGATCATTTCGAATGGTCACGTCTAGTCTTAGCTGATTGGACACAATGATTAAAAATGATCGCGCTTTGATTTCTTAAAACCCATAAACCATATACCCATAAAAATTGATCTTAATTTCCGATGAATGGTTAATTAAACGATCGACTTTGGTGATTACTTCTTGAGAATTATTCGATCAGCGTTTGTTTTTCTCGGTTAGCAACACATTATTCATAGGCATACCTGGATTTAATGATTGTATTCGAATCCCAATCTCATTCAATAAACACGACTTGATCATGGATTTAGACTGATTTTTCTTAGAAATAAATCCAATCCTATACTTATTGAAATGTAACGTTTTTATTGACCGGTAGATCGCTTTAAATCATTTCGAATATAAGCTTCTGAGTTCGGAGATCTCTCACACATATAATTCGATAGTAAATGTTATTTATGCTGATTGATTCCGCGTGTTGATCAGCTTTAATTGTTCGTTTTTTTGTTTTTTTCTCAGTTTTCACCAGAATTTTGTAAGTGAGTTACATTACAAAACAGACAGAAACATTAAAATTCAAATAACTCATTGATTTTTACTCAATTTACATTGCATTCCTAACCTGTTAAACAATCAATCTTCCTGATAAAACTCATTTTGTAATTGAAATACTACTTGTACACAAGCACATGTCCACAAATCTCACAACAACTCAGAATTTAATTGGAATAATTGAATGTTGTGCTAATTAGTTTTACACACATACGAGTTAAATCATGCACGCGATTTTCAATAATTTGAATTTGAATGGCCATCTGTAGCTTGCCACTAAACAAACATTAAATACCAATGTTCGTACCAAGGCATTTTGCTTCAAACAAATCTAAATAACAAAGACGCAGAAGCTTGCGCGCGCGTGCATTCTCCATCCTTATAACGCCATTTTGCCAATGTTATGTGCCAATGTTCCGAGAGCATTATGTGTGTATATAAATATGTCACACGATGGAATATGTTCCATAAAGTTGCTCCCGTTGCTGCAGCGTGTGACTGTTACCAGCCGGGCAGCGCGACGCGCATATGAGCATGGGACATATAGCCACGGGAGTCATCACAATTATGATTACATACATCGACCAACTAGTCCAATCACACTAATATGAATTTATTTGCCTACATGGCCATATATTACGAGTGGACGGCATTAAAGATAACAAGCGGACAGTGCTAATTTTCCTTACGCGTCTGCACGCAGACGCACCCGGCCTGGACGGCGCACAATATTAAATTCAAATTATTTACTAGACTTAGCAATGGACGCAACTGCCATCTTGATCCGGCTCTATTTGACCGCGGCTATGTGAGATGTTGTTCTTGTGGTGTGTTTGGCTTCAGGTAACTAGTGCTGGTAAGGCACATATTGAATTTCCTGATCGTATTTTCTAGTAAGTGATGGAAAAATCAATTTCAATTTTAAATGACTGATAATTAATTGCTTCGTGGAAGTAGTTTGATTCAATGTTTATGACATAAATCCGTCTATATTGGAATATCGATAAAGAATGTATTAACAGACATTACCAGCAGTCTTAAATTATGTCTCTCGTTACATTATTTACATTAAACACTGTTAGCTATAGACAATTCCAAATATGTTCCTTTGGGTATAATAAAAACAATTGTTTAAAACAGCGTCCTCCACATATAAAATGGATTGTAATAGACCACATATCCTGACTCCGCTCAACTATTACAGTCGCATCCGTCGCTTCGATTTTAATGACCTTACTTTGATGGCCACTTTCCAATAAAAATGTCTGCCACTGGTTTTATTTTTCTAATTGCTTTCTCCCAAGTAATACATATAATGGACTTTTAATTTTATCATATGAAACTGCAATTTTATATACATTATAGCTTTCCCCATTAATTTGATGAGTACACACATTCAAAAAATATATCTCTGAGGATACAATATCTCAAGCATTAAAACATCAATCGGTTTATATGTCATCCAGTCGGCGTGTATTGGGATGGCATTAATAGCTTTTAGGCATATCAAGTTTAAAGTAAACGTTCACTTATGGGAACATATTGAAGACTGTAGGTTGTGTGACAAAGATCAGATTGAATTTCTTTATTTGGCGCCATCTCAAATCTTCACCAACCAATTACGTATGCAAAATAGATACGCCTTATTTTAAATAGTTTTGCGATAAATGAATTTAAATAACATTCTTGTATGTAGGCTAACATCAATATAAACAATATAAGTTGAATCATATGAGAAAATGAACCTTTAAATATCATTTAGAAGTAAAAATGTCCTGCTGTAGAAGATTTGTATCTTAACGCGAACAATTCCAACGTTCATGTGGTAAACCAGAACAATTTATGCTATGCAATTAAAAGTCTGAACGAAAAACTCTCTTCACTTGCAAGTTCCGAGAAATGCGTGGAATTTCAACGATATCATTTGTTGGGGCAGGTTCCACGCTCCCAGAGGAACGTTGATTATTTCATTAAGATACCAAAATTCAATCGAGCGGCGCGCTCGACATTTTTAAGACAAAGATAAAAACAACCCACAGAATTTAGTAAATTCTAAAAGATTTTGGTTTCCTCATACAAGTATTCTGGTTATGATCACATTTTCGGTTCAATTTAAGTGTTTCTCATTCCACGTATTTAACTGTGGCTCTTTCATGTGGCAGATTCAAAAAGTTAAGTTAATTTGGTCAAACAAATTTAATTCGAAACTCAATAACTTTAATGTGCTGAAAAATTGTTCCATTCCAGTATTTTGCAAGCCTTAACTCAATGAATTAATTAATTGGCTGCTAATTGGACGATATTCATGGTGCCAATAAAATTTGGTTTCGCTAGAGTTGAACAAAAATACATGATTTTGTACAAAATGTCTGTAAAAGGAAATCAGTTTTTGTATATGAGTTGCTTTGTGATGACAATTAGTTAATTGTGAGGTAAGTAAGTCATTAGAAAATAACCTTATACATATTAGCAAGCTTGCTCACCTAAGGTGTCATTTTATTAATGATCGGTTAATGATTTGATATTCAATGTTCATGCATTTTACGAGAAAACCACGAACTAACCCGAGGATCGCATAGGCTGATGATTTAAGCCTTTGCCTAATAGAGTACTAAGTAAACATACGTAACAGGTAGGCGATTAATATAACACTTTGTCTTGTAGCTACAACAAGTGTTTAAAGGTAAAAGTTAATATGCAATTATGCAGTTATGCAATGCGACGACAAGTGGCTCTTAATCTGGCAGACTTTCTTGTTTAGATAGACAAATTTTTGCAAATGGAAAATTAATTGTTCTGTTTTATTGGAAACCAGTTCAGAGACGGTAGACTATTGAAATAATTTTGGAATCATTAAAGATCTGATTGAAAAATATTGTATTGCATTTCCTAGAAACAAATAGAATCAAAAAAATACTCACTGCAAACTTTTCTTTTAGTTGAACCCATTTTCCATAAAGGCCCTTTCACTGTTTAACTGTTTACTTAGAAGATCAACATAAAATTAACTTTGTGGTTATTTCCCATCTTTACACTTGCAAATCATAGAGCTAAATCTTAATCCGTTCACACCATATGGTTCGACTTATTGGTCCAAATTTCATGTCCGCTGCATGGACGAAAGTCGATGACAGTACGATTTTACCAGCAATTGTTTATTTAATCTTAACTAGCTTAACGATTTTTTCAAAAACAATTTACATTTGAATGAAACATGTGTCAGAATGCAGCCTCACAAATATGTCACTTCAATCATCAATGTCTCAGTGTACCTAGTTATTAACAAGAAACACAGCAACTACACTTCGATGGGAAATTACAACATTTAGTATTGACATTTAACTAAGTTGGTATAAAAATCTGATTTTCACACTTTGAATAAGTGAGAGAGGATTTTAAAGAAGCACGAATAAATCATAGCAACTCCCAAATTTCCCACTTACCATTGCTGTGTGAACATAATTCTTGTTTTAAGACATTATATTGAACATTTTGATTTAATAATGTTTGTTCAATTATTTAGAACCGCGTCCATTGGAATCAATGAAATAAATATTTGAATAGGCCGTTTAACCCGCGGCGATGCATGAAAGAATTGTAGGACTTCAAATTCACAAAACCAACCGCACTGTGTATAGAGTGTCAATGTAAGTCCACATTGAATTTTTCAAAACGTTTCTTAAGAATTTAATTTGTGATGATTCCATAATGTCTAACACTACCTCAGCAACTGCCTACCCGCGTCTATTTTCGTTGATGTGGTCAAGGCGCATATATTATCGCAGCGACTGGTTGTAAAAATGGCCTGGTTCACCAGAAGACAGATTCTTTTGTTTATTCCCGCATTCTCGAATTCAATGGAAAATGTAGCGCGTTCTATTGAAAAGGGAGCCTCTTCTTTTACACCAAATTACTGATGTACAGCGAATTTGTGTTAAGATGTTTGATAGAATCTGTCGATTGCTACTAATTTAGATGTCCAAATGAATGCCAGCGAGACTCACCAAGTGCTTCAAGAACAAAGGATGAGCTCTGACTAAATAAATCGAAGTGGTTAGTTGTTGCGTCCCATCTCCATATAATATTAAGTCACAAAAGATGAATTCAACTCCTTCACGACGGTCGAAAAATTGAAAAAGTGCTGTAACACCCAAGCGTGCGAAGGAAAAATGGATCAATCTCAAAATAAACAGAAATACTTTCAAGAATTCATTAAGTTAAACCAATTTGATTTTATTACTTTGTATGAGGCAGTTTGCGCCTCTTTTAAATTGAAATACGAACGCTTTGTTGAGTGTGGCACATACAAAAGGAATGCCGCACTTTCTCGGTTCTCACTTCGTTGTTGCGCCCAGAATCACCTTAAGAGAATAAATTCGAAATTTCGTGGCATACGTTTAGATCGGGCGGTGGTGGTAAAATAAAAGTCACGTCAAGACACGCGTTCATTTTATTATTGTGAATCTGTTTTCAGTTATATCCATCCATCCTGAAGATTATAATTATGGGGTCTTTAAGAAATTATATCATGGCACATCGCACATAAAAGTGAATAGCATGATTGTTACAATTTTTCGTCAAATTAGAGAAGACAATGGGGCAGGGAGGCTGACTGGGAAATATTTAAAATAGCCGCAATCAACAATCTGTCTTAAGTTGATTGATTTGTGAAATCGCCAGTTTCATTTTATCCTATTTCTCTATTGCCGCATTATTCAGTATTTGAGAGAAGCATAATATTTTCATCTCTTCTACAAGAATGTATATTTAAATAGACATTCAAAAATGCCAAAAAATTGTAAGAAATCATTAGGTGAAATCTTTCTTAATCATAACACGTCAACATTAACAATAAAGCACGACTGCCTATATGGTGCTTTGGAATCAATTTGAATAATATAATGTGTAATAGACATTAAACATCAGTCTTCGTCGCTATGATGAAATCATAATCTTGTTGTAAGGCTCAACCCAAATAGTATGCTAAATTTCATCCCACAACAGATCACAGAGTCGAGTCACTCAGCGCTCACATGGAATACAATAGCGTGGAAGTGTTTTATATTCCATTTGATTTGTCTTCTGTTTGCTGCCTGCTGCCTGCTGCCTGCTGCCTGAAGATTGTGCCATATACGCCAGAATATTGAATATATCCACCTCAATTTGATATGTGATTGTAATCGCATCTCATAGCGTCGATAGTGTGTGCCCGCGTAAATTCGCAATTAGATGGTTAATTTAAAGATGGATCAATAATATATCGCGCATTTGCTTAATTGAACTTAATTGACTTGGTTGAGAAATCACTCGCTTGTCATTAGACTTTATTATTATGCGTCATCGCTATTAGGCTGAAGATTGATTTGGAGTAAATTGAATTTAATGACGCCTCGTTAATACACGTGCAAAAAGGCGCTGTATTGTTAGATTTTATGTGTGAGACGTGCAATGAAAATCACTCGGCAGTCAGCAAATCGGCAATATGAATTTGGAATAAGTACAATTGTTAGCTGTAGCATAAAGGTACGTCGACTGAATATATTGCCAAACTTATTAGTTTGAGACGGGTAGACTCATAAATGACGGCCCACTGAATAAGCATAGTGCACTTAGTCATAATCGATTCATTTCACATTAAGGTGCCGCGTCTGACTTTGTTTTTGTAACAACTTTAATAATAAATAGGTTTGCTGCAATACAATAAATGAGATTACTCAATTTTGCAATTAATAATAATTTTTTTTATAATTTAGTTATCAGTTTTCGAGAAACAGATAGTAATCAAACTTCAAAGAAAAACGCAAAGAAAAAGTCTTTGCCGTTTTCATGCATTTGCTAAATCAACTTGACTGTTATAAAGTCTGCCACTGCAACTTTAGCTGCATCTGCAGTAACTACTTGTTCCAAATCAACAACACAAGGCTAAGCCAAACGAGAGTATCATTCGTCGCGTTTTAGTTGCACACAGTGACACCTACACGCGCACTTTTAATAAGAAGGTGTAATCAACATGTAATATGCCACATGAGCTT
Source organism: Sylvicola fuscatus (assembly GCA_026546915.1). Classification (NCBI taxonomy): domain Eukaryota; kingdom Metazoa; phylum Arthropoda; class Insecta; order Diptera; family Anisopodidae; genus Sylvicola; species Sylvicola fuscatus. The sequence goes on from JANSTS010011917.1 coordinate 49,544, forward strand.
GTACCCTGTGCATTGGTTGCTTTTTATATTAAAAATACTGTGGGAATATTTGCAGCCAATATAACATAAATTAAGAAAAATGTTTCCATCTAAGTTTAAGTCGTTTTTCCGTTGTCGCGTCTGCCTATTTCCTTTTGCTGCACTGCTCGCAGTCACACATCATTTGGCGACACCATACAAAAGATAGTACAACTTGTCGCTTATATTCTGCACGGCTGCTTGGTAAATAGTTAACATTGCCGATGTCGCCTGTGCAGTAAATGATTTGGACACAAGCGAGGGCACAACGAGGACACACGGAGGAATCGAAATCAATTTATGTAGGTAACACCCATTTGAAAATTTTCGCATCTTGTTTTGGTTTATGCGCGCATTTTCTGCTTATAGACTCCTCTTTTGCATGCCAGTGCCAGTATTAAATCATGCATGTATGGGGAGGGCAAAGCTTTTTAATTTAAACACCTGCTAATTGAATAAAAACTGTAAAAGCGATTGCATGTTAAATTTAATGACGTACCACTAATGAGAGACTTAAAGATGGCTGGGATATTAGTTTAAATTAAACTAATTTTATTGATAAAAATAATATTATCTAAATTGACACAAAACCATGTTAAAACTTGTAGGTTTCAATTAATAACCACTTCGTTTAAAGTAATATTGAGGTTCTTGTGTTTGCAGTTTGTAACGCTAATGTTAAAGTAAGATCTAAAATAAATTGTAAGAAGTTCAGAATTTTTAATGCAAATAAACTTCTTAATTCACTGACATCATCCAACGATTCGGTAAAATTTACGTAAATTCATCGTATATCTGTTATAGGACAAATTCTTTGGTCAGCTAATTAACAAATAAGTGTCAAATGCCCACATTTGCTTGTTCGACATCGTTTTAAGTACAGTTTATTTATGGATTTCGGCAAAATATTGATTTTCATGATTTGATGTTCTCATTTAGGCTGAGTTGAAAATGTTGAACGACGAATGTTTGATTCCCACATCAATTATTGGACTTAACACATTTTAAAACATGTGAACTGTAGTTAGCAGAGTGATATCTTAAAAGTTAATTAGTAATTCTTGGTTTAGCAAGACCAAACGTTTTGATTATTAAATCGTTTTATTTTTAATTGAAATAAATTTAAATTTAATTAGTACATTCACACATTTAGACTGATTTTTCAATAATTACTTCATTTTTTCTTTTTAAAAAATATGTTAAATATATTAGTAACGCAATGACCTAATATTTCTATAAAAGTTTGTTTTTAAATTATAATTTAAACACAACAATAGAGCTTGCTATTATACTAACTTGAAGTGTCAAATATTTTTTGTCGTATAGAAATCTAGTCGTATTCACAATAAAAGAATCAGTTCAATATGCAGCATTTACCAAATCTTCAAGACGACGAAACAAAAACATTTACAATGAACCACACAATTGTCATCTTCAGCTGGACACAGAAGTGTGCTTCAGTACATCTGGAGTGTTAGTAAACTGGAGTGAAGCGCTCATGTACGCTGACTTTAAAGTCTATACTCGTTTATGTAAACTTTGTAAAATATAATAGTTAGTCCAAATGAAATTCAAATGAGTATAAGTGGATGACTAAATCATATCGTCTTGACTTAGTGCTTCATTTTGTCACTGTCACTTTGGACAAACACAAATTGGAAATGGTATTTTCTTACTATGGAGATAGTTTTTCAGTGGATACAGGACAGTCGCTTTAACGCAATGTTATTTTATGGGCAAAAGTCCGATATCGCTGAAATGTGCTGAATCTTTAAAAATTTGAGGTAGTTTCACACGGTTTACATTTTATTTAAATGGATTTTTTTTTTTAATTTTACTGCCTGTTAATGAACTTTTGGGTCGAAACAGTTATACTCTGCATGTTTTTTTTATAATGCGATTTCCTTATCAATATTTTTTAATATAAATAATTCTGATTGTAGTTGAGAATGATTTCCAAAAAACAGTTTGAAATTTAACATAAAGTCCACTAGCTTAGAAATATTCGCAATCGAGTCGAATGGCTATGTTGCAGAAAAAAGTAAGAAGCAGTACTGATATGCATGTACAGTATAAGCATCGAATATGGATATAATCTTGAACTGAGAATATATCAAATTATGTGACTATTAATCAAATGACAAATTGTGACAAACATTTTGCTGCAGAAGTGCCTTTTAAAGGAAAATGAAAAATGCACAAGAAATTCTAGTTGTCCCCATATCAGATGGCCACAGTTATTAGTTATCGGTTTTACAACATCGTTGAAGTCACTATATGGCAAAGAATTTAAAATCTACTTGGATTAAATTCATTTCTTTCCGTCTGATTTGTATGTCGCTTGTATGCGTTACTTATGCGCTTTGTGTTATATTTCATTTTTTCGTTATTTATTTTTATATTTGATATAGTTGGTGTGATACAGAGTTTCCTTGTGCCTTTATATTTAAACTCGTTCAAAAATGAGCCATCATTTGTCGCGCACGGAGACACAGCTCAGACAAGAATTTTGTTTTGCGTATTGTATTATCTTTCCTCAGAGACGCCTCAAAAAGGTTTCTGGTGATGTTACCAATTTGTTTATTTACACCTCTGCCATGTCGTATTCTTGACTTATCTCATTTCATGCTCAGCTTTATATTTTGTTTTAATTCTTTCACGCCTTATGGATATACCAAGTTGCTGTTTTCTGTTTTCTCCTACGTTACTCTCGGTTAAATTCTTCTGGACTCTTGTGTCGAGTTAAATTGTTATTAATGATTTCATCACATGCATGTAATTGATGTCAATTTAAAAAGTGTCAGGCCATCATTGTCCTTATCAATTTAAAACAAACGATTTTTCAAGCGCACGTGACAAATCGCTTGAATTAGTTAGATACTTAATCGGAACTGTTTTAGCTGTCTCGCTGCAATGTTCGATGTAGAAAAAGGTGTTGAAATATTAACAAGCTTTAATCTCGGGTAGGTTTAAGTGTGGCTCTGCGGGAGTTTAATTAATTTAATGTTGTTTCGTATTGACATTTTACACTCACATTTGCTTTTGATTTAAGGAATGCTTTTTACACATTTTAGTTATAATGTATGATTAATGAACTTTATTCAGAAATCATTGTTTTGTAAACAATATTGAACAAATTGAATTTAAAATACAACTTTTTCTCTTCTTTAAAATATGCCAGATTTTCTCTACCATTCATTTTGTTACAACCGGTGAAGAAACAAATATTATGAGCTTGAACTGATAGAAGAAACTTGAGTTTTTTTTATAAAATTCCATCCTATGATCGCACAAACATGTCCACATAAAATAGCGGTATTACAAGACCTAAAATGGTTCAAATGCTTTAATTCCATAAACTTTAGATCACGTACGTTAATACGCTAATGCCATAATGTTTTATTACAAATCCCAAGCAATGAAGCAAACAGTGCTTTATCACAAGGTGGCCATTCCAATTTTTTTTTTTCTATTCAATTCAAACAAAACAAACAAATTCGTTATAATTCCAGTTGCAGATATTATGTTACTGTGCCACAACTGCACGTATTTGCATGCGATAGTTATATGTATTAAAAAATTGCATCGATATACAACTTACAAGAGCGCGGCCACAACAAAAAGCCGATCACTTTAAAGGAGCAAAAACCGATGTTCACCTACGAGCGAAAGACAGACGGGGTCAGAACTCATTGGAGGCGCTCGCTTATAGAGCTGTAGCGCTAGCAGGCACGTACGGCACGATAAATTATTTATAGACCCATTTCATTTGAATATAAGTCCATATGAGCCTTTGAAAATATAGTATGCGCCTGTGTGTCAGGAAACATACGAGTATATATGAATGAGCAATCTTGACTGCTACGAATATGCAATTGCAGCGATTTCCGCAGTTTTTAGGGGGGCAATAAATTAGACGAATGACATCGTAAACTTTAGCTTTATATGTGGTGTACTCTAAAAACTCGAACATACACAATTTTGTGAGTCGCGATCTTCATCCATACCTTGTGCAGCGCATAAAGCTTCGTGAATTGTTAGCTTTAACGTATTGTCTGCCACTATTAAAAGTAATCGCTGAATTGACGCCAATCGTATTTATTTATTTAGTGGAATATTAGTCACTAACTATATACGGATGAGGTTTAAGACACCACTCGACTATATGCATTAAAAGCGCATTCCTAATTGCAGTTTTGTGTGCACTTGCAATTCACATTCGCATTTAGACACTCCACATTTATTCGTTATATTGCTCAATTATGATGCCTTCACTGAAAATATTGTTACAACATACCATATAGCTGTACTAAGTACACAGCGATTTTATGGTGGGAATCGAAACAAGTGACTCTAAGGAAAGTGTGTCATTGATTATTCATTAGCATCCAAATTCACTTATCGATTGACCAATCCATTTCCATTTTCCAATTGAGCGAATCAAACATTTAGATTGTGAGAACTGCTGCTAATAAGTACAATTTCGTTTGATTCTATTGACCTTATGTTGTCTT
>JANSTS010011917.1:54175-73706 GCA_026546915.1 Sylvicola fuscatus
TTGTCTGTAAATACTTCATATATGCGAACATATAAAATCAATCTATCGAGAGAAAAAATCTTAGAAATCAATCCAGCATTGCATTAATTTATTCATATTTCGAAATTTAATCGTTAATTACTCAGATAAACATATTAATTTGGTTAGGTTTATTTAAATGTGCATATGTCTTTGTCAGATGTCGTAAAATATCACATGCTGAAATCCAAAAGTCATGTACACACAGACAGTAGCTGAGACATTTCGACGTACTATGAAGAGACTATATTTAATGTCAACCCGCGCAATGTTAGTAGAATAATTTCATTTCATTAAGTCGGACAAATTCCAAAAATTGTGGGGAAACTTATAATTCGATCCACCTTTATTTGCAGACCGCGTCTTCAAAATAATACCTGAGCTAATATTTAACGAGATGAATATATACTTGTTTGAGAGATCTTTTCAACAGCACCATACCACGTAGTTTGTTTGGTGGATTAGTTAGCGGGTGAATTTCATTGTAGAAGAAAATTTTGCAGGAAAAGATTTGACTTATGATTTTTTGTGAAAAATTATTTTAAAATGAAATATATACGCGCAATATGATTTATTTCTTGCTTGGTCAAATACTTTCATACAACGAAGTTAAATGTACTGTTAGGTTTTTTAATTTAAACCGTTTTTTTCTTCTCTTCGAAATATGTCATGTTATCTTCTGCACCATAAAATTTCCATATGCATTTCAGTGCCCGCCTCTAAAACGGTTTTAAAATATTACTGTTACCAACTTTGGCTAAATATTTTATTTTTTTATCATCCTTGTTTTTTTCTTCAAAATAATTATTAGCTGCCTAAAAAACTCATTTATTTTCTAAATGCAGTATAAAATGGCAAATTACAGACGGTAAAAAAAAACTGCACTAACTCTAATACCAGAGCAAACCTTGTCTGAAATTTAATGGCATCTCATATAACAGTAAACCATTTTTTAAGGGTACAAGAAATGTTATGGATGTCTGCAATCGTAAATTTTATTTGCAATAGAATGCGTTCATTTTTTTGGCGACAAATCATATTTTTTAATGTCTATGAGCAGTTTCGCAGAATTATTGAAGAAAAACTGCAGACATATTTGCGTTCTAAAACTGCACATTCATCATTCCTAGAAATTGAGGTACCTTTGCATTTATTGCAAGTTATAACTTTTCGTATTTTTATTTGCTGATGTGGCCTTGAACAATAACTCTTTTAGATTAAGGCCATGTAATCAGTTATGTGAAAATGCAAATCCCATTTAATTCACGCCAAGGGGTAAATTTCACGGATCTGTTGATTTGGTGATCCTGTACTATATTTAAAACAAATAGAATCTATGTGTAGTATACTATCCTTGAAATGCTACTGCACTAAATTTATAATTGTACAGAGGCTAGAGTTTTAGACCATTTTCAGCTGCAACAGGGTTATATTGGACCGCATAGACTGTAAACAGATAATCCATTTCTATTCATAAATTCTTAAATTTAAATCTGTGAAAACCCGAAATTCATTCAGAGATAATGAAGTGTGACCGAAAAGTGGTGGAAAAGGTTGCAATAAAAGTACATCTTGCTGGTCAAGTTGAAAAATAAAGATGTTTACCGGACGCTGTGAAGGCATGAGTCGTTGTGTCCGATCACAGTCCTTTCCAGTAGCTCTCTATACATAACGATTCATTAAATTTTAAGGGAGTCCTACATTCAGAAAGAATATTTGTGGAAGGATGACAAGGTAGAACTTATCAACAACAAAAGGTGTCCGAAAATAGGTCAAACTGTTTCAGTTTATGACTAAACTAAGCTATAGGCAGTCAAATTTTGTTACAGGAAAATGCTTGTAAGTTGTTGCAAATCTTATTTGCTCAATCGATGAGGGAGGAAGTGTATTTAATCCACTTTGTTGAATTTTTATGTTTTAGAAAATGAAACAAAAGGACTGGGAATCCCCCACATGTATGTCTAACATATGGATGGAATTTAAATGCAGAATTTGATTTCAGATAAACTAGAAATGCAGGGAAAGTACATGTATGGTGCAACAAAAAAAATGCGCAAAAAACGTTCTCTTAGAATGATAAAAACATTTATAAAATCTCATTTACAGTATATACCCAATTAAATTAACTTTTATGGAAACGTCGACATTGCTGCAATAAACTGAAACCTGAATAACTGCATTTTTTGTTAAAAAATGCTACCGCTGTTGAAAAAAAGTAAACTATTTTGCATTCAAAAAGTTAAAAAAAAAATTACTTAAGAAGTATTTCACGGAAATTGCACCCAAAAACTGCAGATATACGCCAAACCAAACCCTAAATAAATAACTGTAGCAAAATAAAAACATTTCCACTCAACATTTAACAATTTAATTGCAGTCGCATTGCAGCGAATTTAATTTGCAAAAAATACCAAAATTGCAAAACAAAAAACAACAAACCCCATATAAAAAGTGCTCCATAAAATGCACATTTAAAAAAATATGCGCAAAGCAATCGAATGCATGTGTGCTAAAGTGCCAAATGCAAAAACGTATAAACTGAACAAAAGACTTCAACGATAAATTGAGGTGACGAACCTTTTCATGTAATTATTTGTGGGGCAAATTGTTTTACGGCACGCCATAAAAACTGGCCGTCTTCTGTAAAAAATGATCATGCACAGTTTGTGTCCTTTTTTGCTAAAATATTTGCGAAATGTTTTTTTTTAATAGTTTAATAACGGGCCCAAATATTTCATAGTATGTATGTTCATAATTTTGAAAAATAACCTACAATCGTATAAGGTGAAATTTAAGCTACACAAAAAATCTTGATAACGTGATCTTATATAACCAAATCAGAGAGAACACGGAAGCGTTTTGTCGCGGATGCATCTGGTTCATTGAGAACTATAGGAAGCAGCTTAATCATGCTCAAGTAGGGATAACATAACAATTTTCTCAAAATCATTACACATCGGTCACAATATTGGTCGCCATATAAATCTGCATGCATTATTAGCGTTTGCTATGCTTACCTGGAAAAGGGCACTCATTCCGTTTGATCCGAAAATACTGAGCTGAACCAACACAGGTAGAGATACAACGAGAATAGCTCCTCCTCAAACACAGGTGTTTAACATTTTCATTGGCTGGATTCCCCTACTCATGGATCGTTTTTTGTAACGATCGTTGTGGCGGTTATGTTCCTCGTCCAAAGTACATGCTACCTCACTCATTCCAATCGCTGTGGATGCTTCTTATGTGTGTTAGAGGTCTGAGCTATATGGCTACTTGTAGATAACGTGTGTTCACAATTCAGACCCCAGTAGTCAAAGCTGAGTTTGAAATGCCCCATACAGACATAGTCCGCATAGTCCATATACAACCAAAGTTAGTCGATCTTCGGTCGCGCAAACGTTTGTACGCCACAAGACAGACGTTGCCAGTATTAATTATTGTGCCAAGAAAATTTCTCGTTGTTGTGCACTCGGACAAGATTATTTACATAATATTTGCTCTCTATCTATCCCGGTTCGGGCAGCATTCGTTAATTGTGGTTAGTCTCATTTCGTTTTGTGCGGCAGTGAGTCTTATTGTTAGAGTTCATTCAGTGATTACTTTTGGTTAGTAATTGAATGTCACTCGTTCGGAGCACCTGTCCTACAGCGATCGGATATTTTTGTGAGAATTACGTGAAACTTGTCATCGATAATTTATGGATAAAGTCCGGTTTTTAGTGTTTTGAGTTTATTTACCGATTTCGTTTATTTTTTTGGATATTACGCAATCGTCTCGTTTGTGACTAAATATACGCTTGATAACGTGCAAAAGTGCTAAGTTAATTAATTGATTGACAAATATATGAACTTGAGTGATATTTTTATTCATAATGCCAATTTTTTATGAATTTATTCGGAAATTGAAAGTGATAAAATATTGAACATAGTTATACAAAATTGAAAAACATTTAATTAGTTAATGAATATTTGAAGGACGATTACTAAAATTGTGAATGAAATAACCTATGTTTACTCGCAATTTATTAAGTGCATCATTTTGAACGAATCACGAAGAAATTACCATCAGTGTCTAAGCACTATAACGTATTACCTATACGTTAGTCGGTTGGACATTTATTTATTCACCACATTACGACGATTTTAACAAGTTATTCCACGGTAAGTGTTAACATTTTCAATATATCACACAGCAAATATTAGATATTTGCTAATAAAACGTTTTTAATTTCTTGAATTGCATACAATTTTGACCAATCTGCGGTTTTGAAAAAATAATTCAACCCATTCACCAATTTAAGAGCACTTAACCTTTTAAGGACCATTTATAGCCCAAGGATACCCAATACTTGAGATTAATAGCCTTTTATCTGATTCTCTAAACTGTGTTTATCTCATAGAAGAGAAATCGTGTATATGAAAATCAAGAAACGCTGTTGTTTTTATTTTGATTCCATTGATAGTAATTATGTATTGAAATGTCGCATGAAGTTGTTAGGTTGATACAATTAGCTAAGTTTTTTGCGTCTGAAATAGATCAGACATAGCGGCATATTTGGTAGCAGTTCGACTTTCACAATGTACTACTGTACCGTTTCACTATGAGATTTTAATGTTGCGGCCGATAATTAGTAGGTACCTTCATTGTACTTATGTTGGAAAATGTGTTGACAAAAAAGCAGCTGATATAAATAACGTACAGCAGCATAATAATTGTAATTGATTTCGCTTTTTCATTATAAATACAAAGGCCCCACTGTAGGCAAATGAAGAATTTTCAAGACTTACAAGATCGGTTGTCTCTATAAGAAATGTTCATAATTATAAAGTACCTTTACGAAAAAAAGAAACAAAAACACGGCGCTTTGGAACGAAAATACAATCATAAGCTGAATGATTTTCCACACGTCACATAAAAAACTAGTACATCATATATATAAAAGACTAATTTGAGCTAGTTAGCTAATGGATTTCGATTTATATTCTCGGTTCACGGATGTTTTTTAATATATCTCTTGAAGATTAATGATTTCAATATTCTAGGCCTGATAATTGGCTGTAAAATATCATCCACAAAAAGTCTACTGCAGTATTCCGTACACAATGGTCGTGTATACAGTATACACACAAAACACACGCAACCTAAATCAGATTTCAATTTATTATTATTTAAGATGATTGGACAAATAATGGTTTAAGGAGCTGATGGATGCCACTGACCCACGGCGTCATAGAGCGTTGTGGCGCAGACGTTAAATATACCCATTAAATATACCCATACATGTGTACATATATTATGATATGTCTGCGGCTGAAAACGCGTCTCATTTTATACATTGAAGATCGTCACACGCAGTTAAGCACATTGTGTTCCTTAAGATTCTCAGCAAGTGGATCCTTTGTCATTTTGCGTTTTAAATTAAATCGGAAATTGCATGCAAGTGCTTATTAATGCTCGTTGGGCATCCACTACATACCCGCGGACGAGTACATGCAGTGGTTGCAAGAAGAATCACTCCTCATTGTTAAGGAAATCAGCGTACTCAATTCTTTGTCTTTCCATTTAATGAGCTGCACCGGTACATGCTTTAAAAGAACAAAGAGCAGCTCATCGCATTCTGATTTCTGATCGAGATCAATCACACTCTTTCAACACAACAACAACAACAACAACAGTGCACGCAGCAAACAATATGTGTGATTGACCTCATTTGCTGTGTATATGCATCTTAGACATCGCGTGTATACAATAGTCCAGCACAGGCCAGACAGATCATTTTCACACTTTGGTGCCATAAAGTTGGGCCAATAAATCTTCATTGCACCGATTTTATGGGTTACTCGAGTTTTCATACAATTCGTGTAGTTAAGTGTAACGTTACAACAGCGGTGTATAGCATACGATCTGCTTTTACAAAACTTTAACATATTTCTCGCCCACATCAGGAGAACAGAATGGCTAATTTGCAGCAAAAAAAAAAACACACACGACTTCTAGTTAACGAGAGGTGAATGTGTGAAAAGTATGCACCTAATGGTCAGCTACAGGGCCATTAGAAATACATCAGCTTTAGTTTACTGTCGACTGGGTTTTCTCGATAGAATCAGTAATTGCGCTTCTGCATGTCTGCAGATATAAGACACTTGGAGAAGCCACAGCAAATGATCGTTCTGGTTGCAAGAAAGCAGTGTTAAACGGTCTATAAAAGTTCTGGTCAAAAATGTGTGGGCGTTTTGTGGATTTGATTCTCACGAATATTCTCCTTTTTCAATGAACTGCAATACCTTTACCGGCCTTTTTAAAACGAACACCATTTATTACATGACGCTCCCTTTATTCATATACACGTTGCACAAAATTTAATTTGATGCTTCTGTGCAACTTTTACTTCGTAATATTTTTAACTACCTTTAGCAATTTTTTTTCCCTCCAATAGATTAATTGTTACATCGCATCGATACCTATCACTCCCACATAACGTCAATAAAAAATTGAAGTATTCTAGAAGTAAACTATACTATATAGTTTTATATGATTTATGGGCCCCAGCACCGTTTTATCTTCATTTGATTGCATTTAATTAGCACATTTCCGTTGATATGCCTAAGCTCGAATCCTTACTCTAGTATGCAATACATGTTATAGCCATAACTTATAACGAAACACACGAACTCGACTATTCAGAAGTATATGCATTCATTTCTACCGCATATGAATGCAAGCGTGCAATAAAATGTGTTAATAAACAATTGTTCAAATCGAATAAACGAATAAAACACGTGAAATACCCGTAGAGAATAACGAACAAACAAAATACATCCGCATGTATATAAAATATATAGGCGAGAAAATGCATCTTTTTCTTTAAGAATCATAGTTTATTTACCGGTATTGTGCGAGATTTAATATGAGGGCGTTGTTTAATTAAGAGTAGGCATAACTTCTAGTACCTACATATGAAATTCCTGCAGTGTTCCACATTGGAAAAGGGCTTCAAGATTTACTAATGGTTCCATGTGAAGTTATAATTTGTGGCGCTGTTAAATTTATAGTACTCATGCGTGTGAGATTTAACTGCTAACAATTTTGAAGATCAAATTATATATTAAGATAATTTCTGGTTTTATTGGAAAACAACTTGCATACTATTTAATACATCTAATTAGTAACATTATTTTATTCCCAAATAATTTAAACAATGAACCAATTTTTTGAGGCTAATCACTCTCAATCGCTGTAAACAATCTTAATGCAATTAAATGCACGTCCACGGTTAGCCAAAAAAAAAAAATGAAAATACAAGAATTGCAACAAAGAAGCAGTAATACAATAAAATTGGCATTAAACCGCACACTCACTGAACTTAATGCGCTTTAGAACCAACTCAAGGCTAAGGAAGTCATTAAACAGCAGTGAAAATGCACAGACTCGTAGAACCATCGAAATTTGAATGTAATCTTGATTCAGTCGCACTCAAAAAATCGGCTTAGCGCAATGAGCCAATGCTTCTGATGTCATTTTAATAAAACTCAGAATAAAAGCATGTACGCAAGAATTTAAATGTTATATGACGAGCCACGGATATCTTCACCACGGATATCACACGTATTTTAATTTCCACACAATCGCGGTTATTTTATTCACCTGCACTTCATACTTCATAGTGATATACATTTTTTAAATTTAAATGGGAGTGCTTAATGTCGCCATACACAGAAGCATGAGGTTATTCATTTATTGATATTACATCCATTCAAGTAATGCACGGGAGCACAATACGCTGAAGCTCTGATATAGCCGCGCCGTACGCATGCACTGCATACAAATTAAGTGTAATCACCCAAAAAATATGTAAGAAATACCGAAAAAATTAATATATGAATTCAATACGAAGCAACACAACGCGCCAATGTAAAACAAAACGCCTGATGAATTTGTAAAACGCATATGAAGAAGCGAAATATCATTTTCTAAATAATATGTATGTGTACATATGATATTATGGTGTATTTATTATCAAAGAAATGAAATGCCAATAGAGAGTGAAACTTATACTTATTATGTGGCAGACGCATATTGCTCAACCTGAGGAAGAAAAAACATTAAGCTGTGGTAATTTTGATGAAAAATTGGGACCGCGCGTAAGTACCGGAAGCTGAAATGTGTGCGACTTCGCGGGTCGATCTCAATCGTTTCTTTTTTGTTAACTCCACTAAGACCATACTGTCCATTTACAAATGAGAAAACTTCGGGTGAAAAAACATGAAGTACAAATCAAAAGACATTAATTGTGAAGACACGCAATGATATGACCCTATTTAAAATATATATACCGAACTGCTAATCACATATAGTGGTGAATAAAACACTAGACGTGCAGAGAACAAATTCCATTGACGGCTGTTACAAATAATAAGAGAATTAAATGCCGCACAAAGAAAAACTTCAAAGTATCCAGTAGCCAAATCATCATTGCCTTAAGTTTTGGACCATTCACGTGGAAAAAGGGGGACACAAAGGAGCACAAGCGAGGAAAATCAAGATAATAATGCCAATTACCATGTTAATTTATGGTTTCTGTGGTCGTTTTTTGTTGATGGCTTAGTATCACGTGATTGTTGTGCTTTTTATTACAAAATTATGCTGAAATCAGGTGCAAAAAATAAATTGTCATCAAGTGTATTTTTGAAGGGTTTAAACCCATTTTAGGTGTACAACAACATTGAAAATATTTACTTATTAAAATTTTCAAACCAACGACGTCTACTTTCAGACATTTCAATCGGTGCGATTGTTTGTTGAACAATTGACTCAGACGTGCTGGAATGTGGTCGCAACCGCAGACACTTCAAACATCCAAAATTAACTTACGTTCTTTCCATATACAATACTCATATGGTAACGTCCTAATAATTCTCATCTAATTTCCGTTTAACTCGCTCATATAAATACGCATTAACGAAATGGCGCATATAAAATAATTGCAGCATCCACAATTTTGAACGACTCATGATTTATAATGCAGATCATTCGCCTATATCATTTGAAGTGTGCTAAACATCTTCCCTCCACTGCTTCATGTATACAATTATGATGGTAATATGAAGAAAGTCGAAGTGAAAAAGGGAGTAAGCAGATTGCATGTGTTGCGGCTGCACCAACGCGACTCGAGACACTCGGGCTCTAATGATCTAGTTCCCACGAGCCGTGTTTTTGCAAAGTTGCTCGATCAGTTCTTAGATACTCCTGGCTGGCTGCATATATAAAGTTCTGATAGCTAAACAAAAGTGCCCCACCTGTAGTCGTGATCATCGTTCAATTGAATGGGGCAAAAGAGAATTCGCGCAATTCCGATGTGGCCGATATAAATAAACTGAACGGGCCATGGGGATCCACAAAAGGATTAATAATGTGTAATATATGTGCGCTTTTATAATTTTCGGCTTAAGTTTGCTTTCTGATCGAGATTGTGCGAAATATAAGTCGCAGTGATATCAATCATAAATGCCAGAAGTCGGTGAGTGTGTCTGGCGAGAAATAATCTCGTTAGTCATTCGAGTTTTAGGAAATACGAAAGATTCAAGCAACGAACTTCTGCTGTGCTCATGCATTTCACGGTAAATTTGCTCAGCATCACCCACACTAGGGAGATTAAGACAAATTCATTAACAACAAACGAAAAACGCTTCAAAGAATATTACCTTAATTTGGATGGAAACATTTGGTTTATGGATCAAGGTCATTTGTAGCGGTCACGATTTCGTTTCGCTGGATGATCTTCTCGATTTTACTGCAGCCACTGCCGCAAAATATGTTAGTTTTTTTTCATGTCTGTGTATGTGAGTATAGGCGTTTGTAACATTTGCACTTGGATATTTGCGACCACGGATAGATGAAAATGGAATGTAAATGCAGAAAACTAAACTGGATGACCGTATGTTGCACCAAGAAAATTCAAAGTGGAGTCGGTCTAAGAATATGGAATTGAATCATATACAGCTGATTACACAACAAATTGAATGAAGGATAATTTATCGTACTTTAGCCAGAAAAGCTTATTGCTTTGTAGAAAAAGGCGTTCAGATGTGCTTCACTTCATCTTAAAAATTTATAATGTTGAATAATAAAAAAAAACAGTTTGCAAATCCACAAAGCTTCAACGCATTTAAAGCTCATCATTTTAAGGTCATTTTTTTATTCTTGTATATTGATTAAAATGAAATGACCTTAAGTTTTGACCTTAAGTAGTGTGTTTTAATTGCAGATATATGTAGTTATTAAGACGATCTGTTACACGAATGAAGCTTTAGAAATTCACACCCATATCCACTAATCTACGTACCTTCAGCCATCAGTGTTTGAGCGAAACAGATGTACTAAGCAAATTGTTTTGGTCAAGAAACGTGTCGGACTTGAAATGTATTAATTTGAAATGTCAGAAAAGCTCCTCTATTTTATGAATGCGGCTCGTTACAGTTCGGACGGAAAATGTGAGAAGAAGATGAAGTCATTTTCTCAGCCTAGCACATCAACTGCACTTTGATAATGAAGATTTTAACGTCTTGCCATAAACTAACTGAGCCGAGAAAAAAAGAAGTCGGCGACGAGGAAGAAAAATGTATTTTGTGTGTACACGAAGAAGCCTATAAAGTACAAAACGATGCGCGGTAAATCGCACATATTCAATGACTTTGAAAAATTTAGATTAATTGTTTACAATTTTGCGCGAAACGTAACAAATTAAGACGCGGCATTTCCATTCGTGAAATGGTCTGCTCAGTGTGGCTGAGGTGCCGGCTGGATGTTACACATTTTTTTTCTCTCGAAATGAAATGATTCAATTTAATGTTGGCATATTTGTGGGTTTTATACCGGCCGGTCGGTGTATAACGACGTCTTTTACCTGATTTCTTATATGCTGTGATTTGACGAAATTCAAAGAATTACCATAATTTGCTCTTAATATAAAGCGATCTTGTTTGTCTGCTGCGAGATGGCTCGCGATAAATCTCTACATTTTATTGACTAAATCATTTCAGTGAATATTGACGCATTTTAAATTTTAATGTATCAGAATGTGATACAGGCTGCAAATATTTAGGTTATCGGATATACATACTAACTTTTGTGAGGTGCCTCAGCATATTTGTGTAAATAATATCATAACGTTTTGTCGTCTACTTGTGAATTTCTTTTATTAGCTTTGTAAATCGTCAGCCAGCTCTTCGATAAATCACTGAAGATGATGACTAAATTTAATGAAGCTTAAAACGAAGTCAGAAGAATATATTAAATTACAACAAAATGCGTTTAAATAAGCAAATAGGTATAGATGGGAGTTGTGACAGAACAGCTTTTAGCCGCATAAAATCACAACTTGTCATACAACAAATATTCAAGAATTGCATTTAATTTGAAGTACCCTACAATTACTTTAATTAATTTGAAATCCATTAGTACGTCCTCTTTGCGCCAAATAATAAATCGAATTGTTTACTAACCTTTTGAAATTGTAATCGACTGCATCTTCACTTTACCAGTTAGCACACATTCGCATGCAGCTTTTTCTTGATGGTCTGCACTCGGTGGCGATTATGGATTAGTCTATATGTATATAAGGAATAATGTATGTCATTCGGGTTAATGTGCTGGTCACACCAGAAACTGCGCACCAGCTTAGCGAGTATGAATATGGCATCCAACCGAACCGCCTGCATTTGCATTTTGACCCTATGCCGCTGCTTGCAGCTCACATGAAAATTGGGAACGCGTATAAATTCAATCGAACAACACACGGCCACAACGAGTAATGTGTGTTTTACTGTTTTGTCTTAAAGAAAGTTAACCGCAAGTGCAAAGTGGAAAAGTTGTTGTTGCTGCGTTTTATCATAGTAATAAGTCTCGGTGCATATATTGGCACGTCTATTTGCGCGAGTATAAAGCAGGAGCGTAGCAGCGGACGCACCGTATCCATGTAATACTGACATTGCCACAAAATGCACATATTATGCACACTGTTCGGACAAAGGAGGGGAGGGGTGGCAAGTGGGAAGAAAGGACGGACTATTGCTTTCCATTCCCATCGAGTTATAGATTTATTATTGCTGGTTAAACCATGTTAAAATGAAGATGGTATGTTATTATCTTCATTATTTATTTTAAAGCGGAAAATATTGCAAATCGTCTTTGTGGCCGCTCGCGCAGTGCATAGTGCACTTGCTTGCGACAAGCCGGCCGCGCGCTCCTCATATGCGGCTGGCTGCAGTGTGTCATCTTGTTTGAGATGGAATACAACAATTTAGTGGGACAATATGCGAATAAAGCGCAAACATGCCAACATTTAGCTATTGCCAAGAAGTGGAATAAGAAGAAGTCAACATCCATTTATTTCTAAACAATTTTTCATCTTGAGCTTTTCCACATTGCATTTAAGGTCAAACTTATTTGCTTAAACAATGCCGCACAACATATCGTGTGTATTGACTATCTCTGCTATATGCTTTTATGTATGCGATTGTGGAGTGCAGTGAGCACCGTGCACCGGCCGAATGTGCAGTGAACCTGTTTGCATTGTGCCAACGTATTCACAACATTTGAAGAGTCACCACTTTTGTGAGATCAGAAACTGATCAGAGTGCGCCAGGTACAATTTACAAGAGCAATAGCGCGCGCCATCCGCGGATGATGCGCGCTCGATGGACAATGCAGATGATGGGTGCTGGCTGTTCCATGGGAAGGCTAGCACAAAATTCAATTCTCGGCGCTTCGTGTGTGTGGGGTGAAACAAGGTAAAAACACACACAAAATGAGCTCGTGCAACCAGAATATTGGTAGCAAAAGAATTATTGATTGATTGCGTTTTATTTAAATTTCCTTGTGATTTCCCTTGCGCTTTATTGTTTCTGATTGTGCATTTTGCTGGCTGGTTGCTCGTCGTTGTCGTTTCATGTTAAGTTGTTGCGAAACTCACATATAATTTATGCATGTGACACAAGATGTACATACACTCGTACATATAAACAAACTGAAATACTACAGTTCAATAAATTATTATAAACAATATACTTTGTTCACCTTCTGGTTCTACGCTATGCTGCGGCTTCTGATCGATTCTTGCGTAGGGAAAACACAGGAAAATACATATTTTTTGCATATCATACAGCATGTTGCCGAGTTACACGGACACGAAAACAGGAGTACATACATGGAATATGTGTAACTAATTTAGCGCACGATTCGGTTCAAAACATTTTCATCCTCATACTCGTAGCATATGTGAGCACATAATTTAGGTGTTGCATTTTTTTCGCGCTATACCGTGCCTATTTGGTCGTACAACGGTTGAGTTCTCGTTACTTTTATGACAAACCGCGCCGATATCTATCTACATTGTGTTATATTCAACATTCGCAAACATCACATATTTTATCAATAATTTGCTCAAAATAAATCAAGGTGTACGTTAAATCGGTTGCACATTAATATTGTGCACAAAAACGAAAAAGGCTTTTTTTTAAACACGTAAAGGCTGCCTCTTTTCACGCAAAATCGACGAAGATTCCTATAATATATAAATTTGAGAGCTTGTTCCCAGCTCATTTTTCACATGCTCACGCGCACACTTCACACACAAACCTGCAACAAAAAATAAACATATAACCTTGCTAAGCGAATATTAATAAATTTCATTTATATCTTATAAGGCGCAGGGCAGTTCTCAGTTAGACTGAGCCATTTCTATGTGTTAAAGAAAACTGGAAGGACTGAAATGTTACAGAAAAGTTGTAGCAGACTGGATAGAAAATTCAATAAATTTACTGACTGGCCTCCATTAATTTTATTAAAGAGCTATATGTGCGAAAAGAAAATCATTTTATGGAAAATGGATAGACAAGGTGTGAATTTTAAACGCTTTTTTATAAAATATTACTACAGAACGTAGTAACTTTATAGTCGTATTTGTATTGAAAAAAAAAAGATAAATTCTTAAATTAATTGACATATATTTTTAATTATAATTAGTGGTTAGTATTATCATAAGATATAAAAATATTCAGCAGACGAAGTAAATACAAACAGCTCGCGTTCTAAGATCAGATTGCACTTGAACGTGCCAGTCTGTTTGTGCGCTTGATTTTCGAACTTAATTGCTTTTAACGCGTTGACCTTGAACGATGCGAACTCATCAAGTGCGGCGGGCATACTTTTTTTTTCACTTTATTCCATTTTTCGTAATTAACTCACCAACACGGCACAGTTTGCTTCACATATCCACCGCATTGTACGAATCGGTTGATTTCAGTCTTATAACATTTTTATTAAAACCTGAAGTATTTTTAATGGGGCAAAATTTGGAAGAAAATGTTTGCTTTACTTTGAAGTTTTCGTATTTTCAGCACATTTAAATGAAATACTCTCAAGGTCAAGGCTGGAGTGTTTATATTTACAAATATTGAAGTTTATGATTATTAAACATTCTTGACTATAATTGTCCGTATAAGGTGTTAACTAAAACGTTGGTCACTAAGAATGGACATTAATTTATAAAATATATATTTAAAACGATGATTACACCTTGCAAGTAACGTTGTCATCGGCATAAACCGGAATCGCCGTCTTCTAGCCGACAGCATTTAAAGAAAACAATTAATTCGTTCTCACACTTTTGAACACAAGCGCATGCATCACGCATTCTATATTTACAGGAGTGATCTAATATTTACAAGAGTGTTTGCTTTGCTAATTCAATTTTGTGCAAAATTATAGATAATTTGCAATTGTAATTACTGTTAAGCTCTCGTGAGAAGAAGGTGAGCGCGCGCAACGGATTAGTTAGTATGATGTTGCGACTCGTGCGTCTTAAACACGCTCCATGTGTCGATATGTATTATAATGTATGGGAAAAGGGGAAACTCCCTCACTTGCGATTTCTCTAACGCGATAATCATTAATTATTAACTATTTATATTCCGAGCACTATTCTGTTGAATGCTGAGAACGACTTTTGAACAACAGATCTTGTTGCTTCATTTTTATTTTATTGCACTTTGCAACACAAAGGGTAATCGTCGTATTATTCTAAATAGCTTAAAGACGATGACGGCCGCTTTTATTAACCTGTTTGTTCTAAATTTTGTATACGTATATTATAATTGAGTGGATTCGTGAAGAGTATGACTTGCAAAGATTGGTTTGCCTTTAAAGTCTGAATCAAGCAACAAACCAACAATTGGCGTATACATTCGCCAGTCTCATTCTGTCAAAAAAAAAAAAATAAACTAAAGTTTAACAAAAATATGGCGACCATCGAAACAACAATAGGCAAAGCAGCTTCTTATTATTCAATGCGTTTATGCAAATGCCTATTCCATGCGCGCATATTACGCTACAGCCGACCTTGGCTCGATTGCTGCTCTGATTATTTGCCTCTTCCTTTCGACGTCGCCGTTAAGCCATCATTTGCCAACTGAAGTAAGACGATTGTGCAGAATGTATGTACAATTTACACTGAAATTCGAGCTGAAAATAAAAGTTTTACGATGATACATTATGTGATGTGCTTTACTGTAACGATTTTAATGTTAATTCCGGTGAACTTGTCTTTCGATTTCGTTCAAGCGTGCGCACCAATCTTATATTCACATAAACTGTGTGTCTGTGTGCATAAATGAAGCGTCTTTACAACTTTAAATCGCCGTTGAACGAAGCAAAACGAAGATTGTTTGAAGCATAAAACGTTTGCAGTTTGCACAACAAAAAGTCGACTTCTCGCGAAAAAAAAAGTATAAATATGTTTACGAATACACTTTCAATAATAAAAAGGTGGATGCAAAAAGAGCTACAACAACACATTCTGACAAATTGGATCGAGATAAATTCAGCCGCAGTCTTGGAAGATGCTTTTTTAACTTGTTACTTTCCGTATGTTTCTAAGTGAAATGACAAATTTATGCAAGATGAGATGCAGATTATAATTTTAATTTATTTATTCATTTTGAAATGGTTGACTGGATGCTTGGTACACCCTCAGACTCTGCAGCAATTCCTTGAATCAATAAAACGCGACTTTGTGAGAAATATCATATCCACAGCTGAATAATAAAATCAATTACCGCAGTTCGTGATGCTATATTGGTTGCAGCTTGTAGAGCACCAAGTGTCGCCACGTTTGTCTTCTGTGTAATTGCAACTTTGACTTACAAAGCAGCGTCATTGTTTATTTATGCACAAGCCATATAATGATAACCTTAATTGTTAATTGATATTATTTGTTTGCATGTAGTGGCGGCGCGACATAGGATTGCGATTTGCGGCGGCTCTGGCAGAAATGCTGCCGCCATTATAAGAAAGACTCAAGCGACGAACACGAAAACTACACATAAATTGTCGCATTTTATTGGTCTGAGGCCGTAAATTGAAATAAATTTGTTTTTAACAAATGCTTTAAGATGTACATCCTAACATCAAGATTCACTCCGCTAGCAGCATAACAATGCATTCTAG
Organism: Sylvicola fuscatus; assembly: GCA_026546915.1. Lineage (NCBI taxonomy): Eukaryota > Metazoa > Arthropoda > Insecta > Diptera > Anisopodidae > Sylvicola > Sylvicola fuscatus. The sequence goes on from JANSTS010011917.1 coordinate 70,697, forward strand.
TTTCCGCGAGAGAAAAATTGCTAGGTTGTCCTTGCTATTTGATTTATTTAAATTCTGCGCTATTTTTTGTGTGTGTATATAGTATATACTCGTAGTTTTCACTGCGTCGCGTTTCCAACGTTTTTCTACCGATTTGTGGCACTTAACCTTATTCAAATCATTGTTGTTTAACATTTGCAACGCGTTTTCCACTGCCTTTAACATGCAAAATGAAGAAACAAATTGAACAATTGAAACTAAAATTATATCAGAATCGAATCAAATCAAATCAGATTGTTATTTCGTCTTGGATAATGATTCCACATTTATGTAATATAATGTGGGGAGAACATTCTTTATGCATTTTTTTGTTCGTAGGTATTTGTTAAAGTGCTGAAACGGAAACAACAGAATCATGATCGCTTATAATTGTACTGTGTCATGACATGGAATATAATGCAATTGTTTGTTTCCATATACAATCATTTATTTGCCTCCAACCCTCTCTCTGTCTGTCTGCCATCTTTCAGCCTAGACTGCAGCTATTTGTATTGAATTGGATTTTCATTGAAAACCCTAAGATAATGAAATAGAAATTGATACACATCATCCTGTTTATTAAATTTGCGCAAAATAAATTGATATGCATGCGAAAAGGGCAGACATTCAGCGGTGTGTTGTTGAACGAGTACATGAATCTTACTTGCCGCACAGAAAATCTTGTTATGAATTGAGAAATATCTGGAATCAAGAAGATAAATGAATAGAAATCAGAATGATGGGAAACTGTTGTTTTATTTTGGCGCAAATATAACAAGATTGAAAACATTGCACGCGATTTCTGTTGCGGAGGCGAATAATAATTTGATCTGCGTGCAAAATTGAACAGTTTGCTGTCTGAGTGTATGTGCAATGAATGCATTTTGTGTTGAGCTTTGAGAGGCAGACGGAACGCATAAGATGATCAAATTATCTCACATCAAAGAGACTGAAAAAATATCTAAATCGGGTGACTTTAAAGGGTGTGGATCATGTGGGCGGTACACATCTATTCCACATCCAAATCAGATATAACAGCGACGTGTCTTGCTCTCTTTTATGGTCGTAGACAAAAAGGAAAATAAGAAAATGTTTTAAGAAAAAAAGGATCATCAATCGCAAGTAGAAGGGCATAGATGATTGAATGGTTGAAGTTCATTGAGAGAACTGAACTGGATGACTGCATTTATCGTATATGGTTGCATCAAGCCCATAATCCACGCAAGCAATTTGTGCGGTAATAATCTTATTTAAGCGGGTCACTTATAAGTTGTAATATCACGTATAATGGTTGCCACAACTTGTGCAAATATTAACATAAGTGAGTAGACGAAGTTGCTGTGATCGTTGTGCAACTGGGTCATGGAGATTGTGGCATTTGACAATATCGCCTGCATGCTATGCCGTCCGTCTTTACTCTGTAGTAAACACAATGACATTATCGTTCGCCATCTAATTATGATTGTCACTTTAATTCTGATTAAATTGTTAGTAAATATGTTGTTTTTATACTGAATACCAAAAAAAAACTCAACTCAATTATCTTATTGTTTACCACAAATCGCGCAAGCTGTACGACAAGTTGTATTGTCTTATTGTATTGTTAGCAATAGTCTATGGTGGCACAGCAAGAAGTGCGTATGCATACAGAAAAGGAAAAGAATGTAATAATGAAGCCCGAATTCGTCATTTGATAAAACGTGTTTTTATAGTTTGCTTCCTTCTCACCTTGGTACACTTTAAATCGATTTTAATTCGACCATTTGTATGGAATTTTGTGTCCCGACCGCGACGCGACGCGATGTTTGAATTTTAGTCTCGTCTGTGTCTATAGTTCCCATTATTTTAATGTGAAACCATTAATATAATCACTATCAGTAGCTGGACTGGAATACAGATAAGGGTGGTCTGCTTCACTATATAATAAACATCAGCCTGAACTACATGTACGTAAAGAAAATGCGTTCATCTGCTAAGTTTTCCCACTGCGGCAGACGACTTTACCTCTAGTCTTTTGTGTTGATTGTGTCCCCTGAAAACCTAACGAGCCAGAAAAATCGTTACAAATTCTAGATTCGTATAAAGAGACACACAATCAAATTATTCACTAGGAATTAAGAAAAAAAAAATGTCTATACACCAACTAAACTTCAGCCAACTCATGGTGCTAACAATTGTGCTCGCACATTTAATAACGAGCATGAAGATCAAATGGCTGTTATGTGCGCGTTGTGCGGTGATTAATGATGCTGACAGTGACGTGATTTTTCGGAGCAAAATTATTTTTAAAAGACACAGTTTTTCTGGATTCATAGACTACATTGAATTCGGCTTGAAATGCATCCTCATCTTCTCCGAAGGTGGGAATTGCGTGTGTTCGTCATTTAGGGTGCCCCCAAATTCAAGGTAAACACGCCGCACATATTCAAACGACTTCGAATGGTCCAAATCCAATTTAAGAGTGCCGAGTCATTCGCACTAAGGGTGTTTTTATTTCTTGACATTCCGGCAAGACTTAATTCATCATTTCATAATACTCAATCTGGATTATATGTCAATGGATTTTTTATTTATTTTTGTGCTATAGAAATTGTACAAAAATTACTTTTGATTTCATTGTACATTGTTTTATAACCTTAAAGTCTGTGAATTTGTCTGCTTATTCAATGCGTTTGATACGTCTGTTGTACATATGCATACCTGTTGAGAAGGAACAATATGAAAAAAAGTGCGGCGGCATGTGTACAGGAGTATGCAAAGTGAAAAAGTGTTGTGCCAAATGAGGGGGAATTATAAGAAATTAAACGCCTGTTCATGTATTCCTTAAGCGTAACGCCGCGATCTTGCAATATCGCACACTGAAAACGTGCGCAGACGAATGCCTCGACTGCCTTCCACTTAAGGCATTGAGAAAACTTTTCTGTATGCGACTTTACTATACGTAGCTTACGCTCTATTTAACATGATCATATTGTTAATTGAATATAAGCAA
>JANSTS010011918.1:14920-30671 GCA_026546915.1 Sylvicola fuscatus
TATACCATTTTCATGAGTGCAAAATTATGTTCTATACACAGTTTTAAGCAAAACTTCATGTTAGTTGTTCATATGCAAGCATAACACAAAGAGTAAATATATTATTTGAAAACAAAGTAGGAAAAGATTTAGGACTGAGTTTCGCCGCAATGCCGCAAAGCATATTATGATGATGAGGAACAAAAAAGCGTGCACACAAGTCTCCTTTGTTGCAACTTGCAATACACGTCTCGACATTAAGGGTTGGCTGTTGACAAAATGCAATATAGCGCAGGCGACAATTTCTAGGTGTATGCACTCATATTTGTTTTAATGTAATCAGTCACGTGGTGCAAACTCCAAGTACGAAGGGATAAATTTACATTATTAAAAGCGATAAAAAGAATGACATACGTACGACGCCGCGCCGCTACAGTTCTTTGCCAGTTAAGTATGTCAGAAGTCAAGGAACTACTCGGGCACAGTGAATAACTTTCAGGACGATAATAAAAATCAACACGGGAATTGAAAATAGGTCGTTCGGGGAAATGTGTTGCTTGTTATAGTTTCCCTGAGTTTTTATGTAGTAAAGGCAAAGGGATTTAAATGAAATGGGACACAGACGCATGTTGTTCATAAATGTCATTTATGGCCTTTGCATATTTATGAATTGTGGCTGATAGCAATGGAAATATTTGATTTTACGTATTTGGTAACATTAAATTTCACCTTTTCCGCTGCAGCGTAACCACCCCCCAAATAATTACAGGATATTTGTCTGCAAAGTCCGTCTGTAAACTTATGTCGTGCGTGGATAACCTTCCACTCGATCATACGCCTTGTAATTTATCACCAGAATGTGTATAATATACCAAAAAAAAAAAAAAATATTTCCAGTCATGAATTATTATGTAGCAGCCCCCATAATTGTTTCCTTATTTTGTTTCACGAACATTCTCGCTTTTATGTGTTGCACATTGTGCGCCAAAGTTTAGTGAGAACATGTGCCCGGCATTTGTACATATTGTACATAAATATTCCATATATGTACAATAGCATTCGCCACTGTTCCACTATTCGGGCTGTTCCTCGCGTACGCACATGCGGCAGTCAACGGTCGAAACATAATTAAGACTGTGATTTGCGGCCATTAATCTATGTCATGATTTTCACAGCCATATGTAATTTATGACTGGTGACGTGCCCTTTCAGCTACGTCTGCCGTCTCAGACATGATTACCCTTTTTAAGGGCAAAACTGCAAAATGTATGATTTCGGAGGACTCGGGATTTAGAAATGCTAAATGCTGCTGAGGTCATGTGTTGGCGGTATAATCTTTAATCGATGGAATGCCATCACGTCGTCTGCATAGCGAGAAAGGGTATATGAGCACGTGCGGCAAGCTCAATAAAAGCTCATTGAACTTGTACGTGAGTAGGTACTGAGGTATTTGCTTAGCGTCGTCATGGTATGTGCCAGGACGAGTGCTTTAGCCTTTAATATAGCCATTAATGTGTGTACCGAAATGATTAACTTAAATGAAATATTTGACAAAATCGATTTGATATCCAACTATAATTTTGTGTATTTGAATAAATAAACCATTTGTATGTACTTGAACTTGACAGATTTTAATTATTTATATACATTTACATTTTATTGATAATTTTATATAAGAATTAAAACTAATCTTATTCGGAAAATGGAAAATAATCAATAAAACTACCCTTTGATAGAATATCTTAAGTACCTTTAACAAATTTCGTGCAACATATACTTTTTCAGCTCTTTTCAACTGAAAGCTTTTACGTTAATCCAAACTTTGTGCTGCAACTCTATAAAAACAGCGTGCAAAAATAAATCTATAACGGTAAATTTTGCATACTATACTCGTGTGATCTTTGCATACGTTGAATGCACTCATCGCATAGGAAAATCAATATTTTCTTTTAAAAACTATCAAGTTTACCTCTAAAAGATTACATATAGATATTACATACATCGTAGCGCAAGTTCATATCAAGTTACTTAATGTAATTTGCTTTTTAATTTCATGCATCGCAAAATGAAGATGCATTTTTTTCTTCATCAAAATAAAAGTTTTGCTTATTTGCAACGCAGCGATGTGACATATTTCCATGCAATGCACATTTCATTTGCACGGTGTAAATTATTCGAAATGGAAATGTTGTGGAATTGGAAACGTCTAGCTGCAGATTCGTCCCATTTAATGAGAGCTTTAGACTTTTACAATGCATTTTTATTAAAAACCAGCAGAATTTCTTATTTTTTGATAATGATCAGTTTCATTTTTGTTATTTTAACATCGTGTCGTTGCTTGGTAAAGCAATAAAGTTATATTAAAATGTATTTTGCATAAAGAAAATTTAAGAAATGTATTTTTAAAAAATGATAAACTTATGTTGCAGGTTGCAAAATCTTTTTAATTTCAGATTCCATAAGAAAAATACATTTTTAAGTGACATAATTTTACAAATGTGACCACGATTTCTTATTTGCAGAGTAAAGAAATTTATCTTTTGCAGGTGTATAACATTTGTAAGTTTCATTTCATTTTTTAAACTCAAAGTTTAAATGAAAATATTGTTTTGCATATTTTATAAATGCAACTTAAATTTTTGTTAAAGTTCAAATAATAGCATTTACAAAACAAGAGCACATCTTGACAATTTAAACATTGAAACACAACGAATTGGCACACCAGATGCTTTGATTAAGTTATGTAACAATTGTAATTAATTCTCCGAAAATTAAGTAATTCCTTTAATACATCGCATTTGATTCATATGAATATGTAGGTCATTCTACAATGTATATAACGGACACTAATCCAATTTACCATTCCATTTTATATTCAATTTGAAGTGCAACTCCGATACCATAGGGCGAACATGAAAATTTTCATTTCATAACTGAAATGTTGCACTAAATTTATTGCACTTTTATGAGTTTCTGTAAATTGTAATGTGAAATTGCATAGTCAGAATTCGCGTGCACGCTATTTATTTTGTTGTATAATATGTCCAATGTTTCAGTAATAATTGTGCACAAGAACTGCGGATTCCTCGCAAATGAATTGTTGTGTCACGTTTTTTCTACAGTGTTTCATTTGTCATCCTCGTGAAATGACAGTTATTTTAATAATACAGCAATTCATTAAAAAGTTCTTAAAAAAAAGTTATCGAATTGAGGACAATTCAGTTTTGTTTATTTTATAGAACGGATAATAATGTTGATTTTTGCGTAAGTAAAGAAAAGTTGGTTGACAATAAAAATGCTTGTAACGTACAACAAACAAAAACAACGTAAAGGAACGACAATGATGATAATGTCTCAGGAATTTATTCAACTCTTTAGTCGGGTGGTAACTTATGATTATATTATATAATATGTATGCAACAATTTTCCTACGAACATATTGTTATTGTTAGAAAATTCAATGTACAATATTTCTTGGCACAAAACTCTGTAAATGTGGTGTAAAATGTAAATTTAAATGAAATTACGTAAAACAATTTCATTTAACACATATTCCATTACAATTGGGTTATTTCTGATAACAATTCTAAGCCTAAATTAAGGGGTTTTTGCAATAAAAGCTCGCAGAACTACAGGGTGTTTAAATTCTTTATAAAAGCTTCAAGTACAACTTATGGTGTCGACTAAAACAAAGGCATCGCAGCAGCTCATTGTCGCCTTGGTTTACAACTTGACGCCATGACCCTAAATCCTAAATGGTTATGCTACGTACATAAAATGTGTATGCGTGTCTACTCTATATGTGCGTGAAACTGCTTATCATTAAGTATTTTATGAATGTTATGGTCCATCTGATTCAATCACGGACGCCTTATAATAGCGTGTTTTATGTTGCCTTTAAAAGCCAATAAAATGCAGTATAAAGTCGCCGTGTATTTCCTTACACATTTATTACTGAGTCAACCGTTTATCTCAATATCTTAATTATATTCGGTATTATGACGCTCTCGTAGATGGATGATACCATTATTTACCGTATATATGTTTCATACATACATCGGCCATGAGACGTGACCGCTAATGCATTTCGAGTGCAGTCTACTAGCGTAATTCGTCGCTTTCAAGTTGCCGGCGCTTTGTTATAGCTGTGATGTTGGTGCCAGATTGAGAAATGAGATTGATCTTGGATTAATTCTTATTTTGCATTAAAAAAGATTTAAGGTGTTGGTAGAATTGTAATGATTTTTTGATGTTATCTGTGCCTTTTATATTTTTGATGAAAATACCTGACAGAATAATAAATTTTAAGCTGTATAATAAATCAACTTATTTTCAAGAATTAAATGAAAATTATTGGAAATTCAAAAGTTTTATGTTTGCGATAATTATCACTTTTGAAACTGAAATAGAAATCGGTATTTTGCTCCTAATAAAATATAATGGGAACAGTATCAGAAAACAATGATAAATTGGTAAATTGATAAGCTTTGTTATTATTAAACGTGACCAGCAACACAATTTCAGCGAAATGAATCAGTAAAACTCTGCGGTAATTGGGTTATTGATATGGTGGATATATAACAATGAAAATGAAAAACTAAATTTATGATTTTGTATGCATTTCCTGTACCTATACGAGATATTGCTAAAATGGTAAATAAAAGAATTCAATTGCTAAAATGCATTATAGAGAAAATACAAATGTATGATATTAAATGTTGCTTCTAATAAAATATTATTGCATTTCTACAAATGATTTATGATCAATAAAAGAATATCACAAAGAGCTTCTACTATCGATGTTTGTAACATTAAAATACAATAAATAATCATATTACAAATTCAATCAGATTAAAAAATCGTTCGTGTCGAAAACCTTGATTTATCTTCATTCTTTCCAAAAAATAAAAAAATGCCATTAATCCAAATTGATTTAGTATCGTGAATCAATCTCGAATGGCTTTACTGAAAATCTTAATAACCGCAATTTAAAACTTCCCACAATTTCCGCGTTAAACAAGTTAAACGTTTACCAATATACTTAAATCTGTAATAAATTCATTGCTCACCTAATTTGCATGCACACAAAAGAGATTTAAGATTATTGGTAAGGTCATTAAAACGCACGGTTAATCAATGCCCGAAGCAGCTGTCTGACGTCTACGCATGCAATTTAAATGGGAGCTCGTTTCACATAAAATCTTAAGCCGAATTAAGAAAGGCACTGCGGTCTTCTGATAGCCGCAGCCGTTTAAGGTACCGAGGCGGTAAAACTTGTTTATTAAATTGTCACACGCGAATAAAATCGATGACTTAACTGCGATTAAGAACTATTGCTTTACTCAATGGTTTTCACTCAATTTTATTAATCAACGTCATTATATTTGCATGCGAATCGTTTTGAGATATCTCGAATTAAAAGATAATTCCCGATAATATATTGCAGCCAATTGAATATTTGGGACGAAAATTAATATACAGAATTTCCAAATATCGTAAAGTGTTTTTAGATAACCATTTGGTGAGGAAGCAACGACTCTTTGTATGATTTTGTCATCAAAATGTCAACCACCGAAAACTAAATATAACTGCTAAACATTTGTGGAACTGTAAAATCTGCATACTCGTTTCCGGGCTGATAAGTTAGATGTTTAAAATTCGCCTGCTTGGTGATTATTTAATTCGTCACCCACTCACAAAAATTCAGATAGTGAGATACATATAGGATTATCAACATCGGCGGTTGACAAAAACTATGAGATGCAAAACAACTTTCTAAAACAAATTTAAAATATATGTTGAAATTATACAAACTTTAAAAGTGAATTCACTAAAATTATTGCAAATTTTGTTTTTTCTCTCTCACAAAATTCAACAACCTATAAATAAATGGAGATTTACAATAAAAAAAAACTGTATTCCCAGAAAATTGTTATTCAAAAATCAATTTTTGGAAAATGTTACAATTCATTCTCATCCAGTAACGAATACAATAATGACAACAGATTCCCAAAACTAATCCATATTGATGATTTATGTATTGGTCTCCCAACTAATATGTGCATTGTGCATGCACTTTTTGCATTCTGAATTCCCTACGCTGCAAGTTGCAACCATGTGGGCGGTACGTGTTTACCATTTATACAAGTTTACCTCTCAGGCGGGTTATATTCAACAAATGCACCATTTTAAGCGTAAATACACACACACACACATACACTAACAGCGGTGAACCCACATCATTTGAAATTCATAACGAATTTAATAATAATGAAGCACTATGATGGCAAAAAACCAACAAGCTGACTACTAGCAGTGCTCTTATTAGATTTGGGAATTATACATGATCCCCACCGATGCCATCATGACAAACCACATGGAATAAATTATTTCCAATTACAATTTTATCAGACAAATATCATATAGGACACCGTCTAAAATCCTTGTTGGCCATATGAATACAGGACATGGAGTTGTTTATCTATTTTTATGAAATCATATGCGAATTGAGAAAAAAACCAAAACGATTGATTTAAGATATCGATAATTCAATGAAAGCCATTTGTCTAAGAATTTACATTAACCGATTAAATGAATGAATTTAAAAGGAACTTTAATTTAAACAATTCAGTCACAAACACAAAAATAAGAATAATAAATATAAACATTAATGACTATAAGATGAAACTAAAATCAGGACCAAGTCTTTTTATTTGAAATTTGAAGTACAATAGATTAAGATTAAGATTACATTTCTGCTCGGATTTTAAGACGCAATTTTTACTGCATCTTCTAAACGGCCAAAAAGATTTATATTTAATCCGAAAAAGTTTCTTAAAACAAGCAAACATTTGAAATCTCAATAAATTAAATAATTTAAAGGTAAATGTAAAAATGAATATGTAATCCTCTATTTCGGTCATGTAAATCATTTGTATTAATTTAATTGAGTTTGTTTATTTTCGCGCAAAATGTAATTGAAACGCAATAATATGTCCGCGTTGCTCGTCACAACATTCGCTAAAACACGACAGTTTGAATCCGCGAAACAGCGCCAACACTTTAAGTATTTATTGCGTCTTAATTTAAATTCTGCACGTTGCCAACACAAGACTGACGTCACACCGTGCGTAGGGAGTGAAAATCACAAATTCAATGGGCCTAAGCAACGACATTTAGTTACAATTAAGATGTCGTTGCAAACGAGCTGAAATGGGGGTGATTACAATTTCTGCTTGAGATCAGCTCGTCTGCGCGTGCTAGCGTCTTTGATGTGACACCACCGTGCCACATCACACCACTTGAATAGTTGATGCGTTAAAAGTGCGTTTACAAACGCATATTTTGCATTGTTTCACAAAGATAAATGATAATTATATTGAGACAAAATATTTTTGTTTAAATTGACGAATAAGAATATGAGTGTAAAAGCTTAAAAGCTCGACGTCAAGTCCGTTTCCATAAGGTCAAGAAGCGCGGACACCAATTTGTGGTATGACTGACTAATGAGTGCGTAATTTTACCAAAATCGGAAAAAGATCATATCCTTCACACCAATTAGTCCCACCGTCTCGACGCCACGCGACGTGATTCTAATCGACCTGTAATTAAATCGATACAAATTCCCTGTTCCACTGGCAGATAGCATCGTGGTAACCTTCTTCGACTGTGGCTGTCATGGTGTTGCTCGATGGTATTTCGGCATTGTTCATGGGAAAATTGCTTAATTCAATTGTATCATTTGTGTAGCGCATTTCCATACAACGATACAGCAGGGGAAAAAGGTATAAAGTAATTTGGGAACCACAAAGGGATCCATTTTACATATTTCATGAATGCTTATTTGGATGAGATTAAATTGTGGTAATTACTTCTGGATGAGCGTCTCCTTATTTGAATAACTGCGTTTGTTTGTGTTCATTTTGAAGGGTTAAATTGAAAAGGTAATTTGATCACTTCCTTTTTTCTGTTTATTATTGTAAAATATCAAGCAACATGGGATTTTCTTTTGGATTTTTCTCATTAAAAAGTACACAAATGATTTGCGAAAATTTCCCTGCTGATGAGTGCAGTTGGTCTATTAAAAATTGAAAGCTTCACACTACAAGCTTTAAGCTGGCGCCAGGTACTTCAGTTGGTTACGTCGAACATGTGCTCACTGGCAAATTCAATTTTCACACTGACACACGGAATTTGTTAAGAAAATTCTGAATAAACTAAAAATAACTTAAAATTTACATTTTCTTCGAGTTTTCTTTTGCACTGTTGCCGGTTATATTCATTTCAATAAAAGTCTATCCGAATTTGAGTCACACCGAAATGGATATACGCCCACGTTCATGCTTGAAGCGTCTTTGCTTACATTCGCAAAGTGTCAATTTCAATCAATTTAACACAACTACCTAGAGCGAACGCCGATTCGTGAAGGCGCGTCGCGACGCTAAAGCACACAAATACGCGTTCATATATGGTGTATGCGAATGCTCTCGACACTGTCGCTGTGATTGAATTACCCCGATATCATAATTGAGTTTCGCCCTAATACGTGGGAAAATGATAATAATTTCTGGTGAGCTTTATTTGGTGGGGAGGACGCGGTGAGCCGGGGGCAAACCATGTAGAGGATGGCGTATGAATGGAATTCCACGCAATTCAATTACTCTGTCGGTACAAGCACAAATGCTTTGCACAAAATATTCGTGTTACAGTATTTACATAATACCAAAAGTACTTTTATTATAGTGAGTGGTGTTGAATAAATGTTTAAAAATCAATTGAAAGTGGAAATAATAATTAATGAAATTAAAATTTGAAAATAGCGTATTTGCGGAAATACTTACTGGATAGACAATAAAGTTGAATTCTGCAGTCATCGATGGAGTTCTGCAATCGTAAAACAGAGAAAACAGTTTAAAACTTTTGTAATTCAATAGATAATGGCTTTTTCAACACCGACAGGTGCTAATGTTTTAAAATAGGGTTTAAGTTTAATTTCCTGTTTAACTATGAGATGAAAATTTTAACTTTAAAGTTTGAGTAAGTCATTTAGGGATTTTCTTATCATAAATAAATATTCTTAAAGGACTTTAATCATATAAAAACATCAAAAATACTTTCAAAATTCTCATAGTCAATATTAGCTATTAACCCAAACAAATGTTTATATTCTATGCGTGAATTACAAACATATGTCGGGTCGAGACATAATTCTAATGCCAACAGGCACATCCTATTTTATGAAGGATAGCATTTCAACCTCCTGTGGCGTGTAGATTGTAAATAAAAGACTTTTGTGTTGATGAGGGATACAAATATTGGCAGATATTGAAGACATTCACGAGTTCTTTGTCATGCTTTTGAAATAAAGTTATTGTACTCGTATATTTAATTTTTTTATGAGTTCGCATTTATGTTCCACTTAAATTATTGAGTTTAAATATGATTTAAAATACATATGTTAAAATTGCAATCGACAAGTCTAAAAACAAGAACTCTTTAAGGTGAAGTTTTATTGTGAATCTTTAATAGTTTATGCGAAACAGCATTTTCTGTTTGAACTATTATGTTAATTGTTTTATTCAAATCATAATAAAGAGGCTAATCGTTTTCGCAGATTATTTGACTTTGAAGCGTCAAACTAAACTTCTGGTATTCTCATTTTTTTTCAAGTGAACAATTTATTTTATTTTTAGGACAGGAAGAAACAAATGTGGTTGCGACACCAACGCTTTTTCAGCTTGATAATTTTTTTCTCACTGTACCCATTTTCTTTATCTAGCTTAATTTCTAACTTGCCATACTCAAACGCAAGGTTTCAAATAGAAAACTTATCCAGAGAACTCATTTCAAGTTGTTAAGTGCTTGTGAATAGTTCAGTTTGCAGTGAATTAATTTTTATTCATACATTTTCCTCAAGCTTCTTGTGCATGGTGAAGTCTAGCTGCAATTTGCATTTTAAAATGAATTCCTTTTTCTTGAGGTAAAATAATTTCATTTCAAATAGAGATCAAAATTCATTGAAATTTATGTATTGCATTTTTGTCGAAGAAAAAAAAACTCAATCGTCCAATGGTAAACTAATAAAAGAGTATTTTTCTAATTCAGGTGGTGGACACCTCGGCTGGTGTTTCTCACGATATTTCCAGTACTTATGGGACGTAAGTTATTTGTGAAAAAATGTGAAGAAAGACTATTTAGTGAAAAATCTTTTTCAATAACTTAGAGCACCTCGGTCCTTGTGGACGTACCGGACGACCAGGCGACGCAGATTTAACATCGTTCGATTTGATTCGTGAATTTAGGTTAGACGAAACTGAAATTTTTGAAGTGGAAGGATCAAGCAGCCTTCAGACGGCTTACCGTCTAGAATATGAGTCAAACTTAACTGTTCGCTCATTTGAGGCTTTTCCACTTGGAATTCCCAACGAATTTTCTTTCGAGTGCACTTTCCGCCAACGAACGCCACAACCCACTCCTTGGTACCTGTTCCAGTTGACTAACTACTATGAGGAGAGTCAAATGAGTGTTCGTATGGTGCCTGAACAGCAACTGATTGAATTGGCTTTGCCTGATCTTGAAGGAAGTCTTCAGACTGTCGCTTTTCATCATCAGATGCTGTTTGATCAGTCTTGGCATAAAATGATGTTTGGAGTGAATCAGGATCATGTTGTTTTGTACATTGACTGCGAACAAGTGCCCGGCAGTAATGGAGATTACATGCAGCCGCTTGAAAATCGCGGTTATTTAGACACAACTGCCGGATATTTGTCAGTTGCCAAATTAGAAACTGCACCACCACAGCCGTCAGTTCCTGTAAGTAACATTTTGTAACAAGTAAATTCACAACTTTGTAATGTAATTAAATTCATTCGTTTGAGTTCAACGGCATGATAAAGTTTGACATACCAAAAAATTATATAACCGGCAAAAGTAAATGTGATAAGAAAAGTTCTTGACATAGATTTCTTTTTTTGTTTCCACGCAGATTGACCTTCAGTGGATGGTGATTAGCTGTGATCCAACGAAACCAGGAAAAGAAAAATGTGACGAACTTCCGGTGAGTGAAATGCGCTCTTTTTGTTGACCCATATTTTTCCTGTCTTAACTGATATTCTTTATCTAAAACTTACTTTCCCGCATTTAATAAAAAAACAATTATTTTGGAAAACACAAACACAACCTTAGAGCCAAAGCCACTATGCTGCTGCATCTGGCCCAGAAAGACCATCGGTTGTCCGCTATCCAGAGGAGTGTATACAGTGTCCAGAAGGTCGTCCCGGAATGAATGGAACTAATGTATTGAATTTTTTTTTTAAATCGTTAACTCTTTTTAAATAAAAAACGATTTTCTCAAGGGTCGCGATGGACTTCCCGGACCACCAGGTATACCAGGAATTCCAGGTCAACGAGGAATCACAGGTCTTACTGGCGCACTTGGTCCACCTGGACCTCGAGGTTTCGGTCTAAAAGGTGAAAAGGGATTACCAGGAGCAGATGGTCGTCCTGGTCGTGATGGTATTCCAGGCGGATCAAGCGGATCTGGACAGAAAGGTGAACCTGGCGAACAAGGTTTCGTAGGCGAAAAGGGAGAACGAGGATTTCAAGGAATTCAAGGCGAGCGCGGTGAACCTGGTTTAACGGGACCACGCGGCCCACCCGGGGAATCAGTGTTGTCCCAATCATTCTCTGGAAATGCTCAATTAATTCCCGGTCCAGCTGGTCCAGAAGGTCCTCCAGGACTAGTGGGTCTTCCAGGACCCGTGGGACCACCCGGTGATATAGGACTGCCTGGTATAGATGGACGCAATGGAATTGACGGTCGTGATGGTGCACCAGGTCAACCAGGCGATAATGGTATTCCAGGCGCATTTGGACCTCGCGGATTACCTGGTCCACCTGGACCACCAGGACCACCAGGAACACCGGGTTCTTCTGGTGGCTCACCAGTGTACTTAGAATCAGGTGGATACAGTGGCGCTGTTGGCCCACGTGGAACTCCTGGACACATTGGTATGCCAGGTGAACGTGGTGCGTCAGGCGATCGAGGTCCCGAGGGTTTGCACGGAATTCCTGGACCACCAGGCAAAGACGGTGCACCAGGAGCTCCCGGCCAAAATGGAAATCCAGGAATGCCAGGACCGCCTGGAGCATCAGGATACTCCGGTGAAGGATCAATGTCAATGAATGATATTCATGAAATTTGTACGGCAATTTTGGAGAGCAAATTAAACGAAATGGCCAGTTTGTTCAAGGGACCACCAGGACCACCAGGACGAGGCCGGCCTGGACCAACTGGTATGCAAGGTCCGACTGGTGCACCTGGAGAATTGGGACCATCAGGTCGACCCGGCGACCGAGGAATGCCAGGAATGCCGGGATCACCTGGTGAACCTGGTCCAATGGGACCGTCTGGCGATCGAGGCGACAAGGGAGATCGAGGAGAAGATGGCCAGGGTCGTGTGGGACCGGTTGGACCTGTTGGACCACCTGGCCCACCCGGCGATCATGTTGAAGGACCACCAGGCAAGCAAGGTGATGCTGGTCCACCAGGACGTCATGGTGCACCTGGGTCGCGTGGAGCTCCTGGTAATCCTGGCGTGTGTCCAGAGTGCAATCACGATGCTGCGGCCGCAGCTTTGGCCGCTTATCGTTATCCACAACAGAACAAGGGGCCACAAAATTTGAATTACAAGGGATAAATAATGTATTGTGAAGTTTAAGAAAATTGAGCAATTGATGTAAATAAATAACTGTCAGGAATTATTGCTGATTGTTGTAATATTTAGATATTGGTTTCAGAATGACCGTTCGACATCCTCTTTGCATAATAAATCATTCACAAATTAGTCCCAAAACTCCGATATGTTCCAATGCTTTTTTTATGGAAATGTATCGATGACAATTTTTCCAGTATACATATGCATTAAGGGATCAATAAAAAGCAATGACGCTCTGCTGCTGTAAATTTATGCATCTCCATTAACCTTTTGAATTCAAATTCTTCACAGCATATTTCCTACATTTGATTTGCATCAAATTATCCAACTCCTTTGCGACAATTCTACAAGTAAGCAGTAGAATTAAGTTGGCAGCTAAATTTTTCAATGAGACTTTAATATATATCGTGCAATAATTTTGTACAACAGAAAGTACTTACGACGTAATAAATGTACAGCATTTAATGAAAATTTCTTATCCGTGAAGTGCGGCAAGAAATGAACGCGAAACTAAGGACATTAAGTAAACGTCACTAAGGAATTGAGCACTAAATCCTCTATATAGCTTCACAAAGTTGCGAGTCTCATTCATTCATCTTGGTTGAAGTTATTAAAAACTAATATTCATTAAGCTTTTCTCAAGGATCTGAATGGTTATCTGATGAGTCATTATAGAAATTATTCTTCATAAATAACGATAAGGTAAAACAATATTAATAAATAATTATTTTGGCGTATTGAAGATAACACATTCAAATTATATTTTTGTGAGTATTGTCATAAAAGAGCATGTTTTTTATAAAATTTTATGAAATATGGTTGCCAATAGACTTGAAATGGTGACACATTGTTCAAACATTAATTATATTCAGGTTATGAGCAAAAAAAGAGAATTTATGATGATGTTTTGTATGCAAAGATAATTAAGTATTAACACGATATTAATAATTATTTATGGACCAGTTTAATTCTATATATTTACACGAACAAACAAAAACGCCTCATTTTTATGTTAATTCAAAAATCCGGTTAAAATTATTAATAACGTACTGTAATGAGATTTTTTCAAAAATAAATTAACTATTTGAAGAGAAAATTTATTGATGACCTTAACTGAAAAAACAATTTATACCCAGGATTTAATGGCATCTTTTCGTGTTTTTAATTAAAGAGCATTTGAAGAACATTAAAGTTATAATAATTAGATTAAACAACATCACTTGTACATTATTTATTTACGGCGACTTAAACATTTACTTGAGGTTAAAAATATTGATATAACAATTCATGAAATATATCCTGCCATGTAAAGAACGTATTCCTTGAATTCAATGTGATTAAGTAATAAAATGAAACAATGTGTAAGCAAACCCGACTTTGTTTTATATATTAAGATGTTTTCGCTAATTCATCTTATTTTCGTATGAGAATATTAAGTCTTTAAAGACAAATTTACAGCAACAGTTGAACATACGAGTATCTTTAAATACTCTTATTGTAGAAATTCACATCACAGAACAGTTGTGATGATAACACGAACATAAATAAATCGCAAAATGAGGCGGGTTTATACACACCCTGCACATCAAAAATGGGAATAAAGCACAGGAAAATCAAGTAACATTTATTCGCGAAGGAAATTGCGATTAAACGCTTCCAGGCAATCAAGTTTATGAACGCTTTGCGTTTTGCTGCTTAACTTTATATATCCAGAAAGCCCTTAACTGTACGCACTCTCGACATATAAATTACAAATCTTTGCACATTCCATGGCGTTAATATTTCAGCCAATATGGTTTTCGCAATAATTATTGTTTTTCCGACCCCGCCATAAATCAACGCGCATCAGATAAACAAATAGCGAGACGAGTGCCGCGACTTCAAATACGCGCTCACTGAAACGTTTGCACAAGTCGCACGCACATTATGTTGTTTGCGGATTACACACATCCTGATTTCCTTATGATTTTATTGTGTCCTTCGATAACTAGTAAAATAGCAATGGCAAACCCTAAGCCCTTGCAACTGCCTAACCACCCCCTTCAGCAGCGCAGCGAAATGTGTGCGCGCGCCCACGCTATGTTTTATTAGCAATTTCGCTGGCGGCCAGACAAGCACTGGTAATTCGCAATATAGCAGCATGACACAATGTAGAGCGCGTGTTTATTTATAAATGAACAGTACAATAACAATAGAATATATATATGCTCATATATATAAATATGAAGCGGGATATCAGTGGGTTGCAAATTAGTCATAAAATAAGTTTGAACAACAAAAGCCGCGGGGTCCCCATCCTCCTCATAGTTGTATAGTATTCGACCGTCGGCGGCAAGCACACATCCATAACAGACATTTCATAGGTTAAATAAAAAGGATGGGAGGAAGGACACAGAGCTAAAGCCACCGCCGCACAATGGTAATAACTTCAAGTTGAATGAAACGCAAAGACTTTAACTTACAAGGCTTGCAATCGCCATCATTGCCATTGATAACGAACCCAAACCCCACCCCCACCCCATCCCGTCATCCGTTACGTTTGTCTGCGGGATGTAATTTAATGATGCCTTCTGCATATCGCTCATCTTTATATGCACAGAAATGTGGCAAGATGAATGCCAGAAGAAGCGTGCGAGTGCCAGCCAAATGAGCGCAAAACAAACAGCGCAATAAGGCAAAATAAGCGCGCATATTAAACTGATAAAAACTGTCACGCAGTGCTTTCATATGTAGCAGCATGATGTGTGACATAATATGCTGGCATGCCTGCGCCAACTGATATTATGTAAGAGGAGAACACATGTAATTTATTATGCTTAATGGTTGGTATTGTTTTAGTTACGATGCCAGTTTATAGGAATTCGTATACAACATATTGCATGTTTGCATGTTTTGATACATTCACTTAGTTTGTTTGATGGCATGTTTGTTATTGCTCTAACTAATCGCTTTACATAAATTGCAAATACATCATTCTTGTAAACCAATCAATTTAATAACAATGATTGATTGTAAACTTGTATGTGAGTTCATTTGTATGGTTATCGTGATGCAAA
>JANSTS010011929.1:10239-26578 GCA_026546915.1 Sylvicola fuscatus
AAAATTCTGCAGGATCCATTTTATGATAATATGAATAAACCATAATCTCAGCTACAAATCCCCTCTACATTTCGGAGAACATAACTTCCTTGTTTATGATGAAATACTTTGGCTAATGTTGTAAACAAATAAATTAAATTTTTTATATTTTCTAACTCACAACTGAACTCAACTCAATTCTTATTAATAATTAATTAATTGTAAAAGCTTTAACTAAAAGAATAATAATTTTTCTTGACATGATAATTTTTTTTGTAATGTAACAATTTAGATGCTGCCTTGACAGATATTGCACATTCAATTACATCTAATTCTCATATACATAAAGTGACGACCTTGTTACTGATTAAGTTCATCCGCCAAAGACCATTAGCCATGGCTACAAAATGCGCCATTCAGAAATGCATTCCACTACAAAAAAAAAATGCACATTCAATACAGGTTATTCGATGTGATGCTTCTCTTTTGTCCGTGGCACTTTTTACAAATTCTTGACCACTTTTTATATTTCTCCTTCGCTTAAGAAGTTGTTCTATTGCATTCTTAAGATCGTTCTGATTCCCTCTTCATGTGGCCATCCTCCACTTTGTGTGGAATGTAAGTTCGCTTTTACTCGAATGGACAGACTAAATTCCGATCGGACGCTTGTTGTGTGCCAGCGCGCTTTTGTTTTCATTATGAGGCAGATGAATGCGCTATTTTTACAGCTGCCATTGAAGTCTTTCTTCTGGATTTGTTGTATTTGTACTCAAGTTTGCTGGAAATGCAGGAAGTTTCGTTGTTACATTTTTATTTCACTAAAATGCACTCCAATTCCTGCGGTCTAAGATTCTGTAAGTCACAATTAATTGCATAAAAAATGTCTGACCACAAATTGTTCTGTCATTGAGATGCTATTAAAACATTTAAATGTTTTTTTTTTGTTTTTAGTTTGACCATACAATCAAGCAAGAAAATTATTGTTTGTTTCAACAAGAGTCGACTATTGGTGCATCTCATTAGCCCACATTACAAAATTTGCAATATTACATCTCATTTTGTGGGCGCTGTAAATCAAAACAATGGCAACAACACATTTTGACGGACTAAATTTCATGCAATTCCGCTTTTGGTCATCTCATATGGTCTTTGGATGATGAAATGTTTTCCCACAACCAAATTGCATAACCAAATCAAGTCTTTTGCCGATTCTGGAATCGCATAGTTTTTTTTGGAATCAAATTGCCAATATTTCCTTTACCGAAAAATGACAAAACGTTGTACTTGCGATGTGTCACGCTGATGTGTGTTTATAATTGGAATGTGTGATCGAGGTGCATAAATGCAAATATCCAAGTATGGTTGACCCTCAAGCACCAGCCACCAGCTAGCTGCCATATATAAAACAGGGTCCACAATGTGTGAATTACATAAAATTTCCATTGCAACAAAAATGCATGACCATCGCCCGTTGTTTGATGCTTCCCTCTCGTCCACTATATTTGAGCCAGTGATTCACCTGGTGTATTTGCCATGCACATTCTTTCTATATTTCGTTGTTCGTACAATTAATATAGCAGGAAGAGGGAAGCCGTGAAGGAGGATCACAACTCAACTCGCTTGACTTGAGAATTTTTATAGGAGGAGAGAGAGAACTTGAATTGGCGAGCACGGCTTCAACTTGTTGATCAGTTTCAGTTTCCATTGCGACGTTCGACGTGACTGTAACGCTATTCATTATAACTTTTGTCGTTCCGTGTAGCCTTCCTCGGTGACTCTGGCTTGTCTTATTTTTCATTCAAACTCCATTCACTGCAGTTTTTACATTGAATATATTTTGAGCAGAAACCAGTGTGTACGTGCCATTTGTGTTTCTTAAATCTCTGTTTATTACGTCTTAATTTGTTTAAAGTGATTTCGTTTTTAATTTGTGTTCTTTTTTCTTCTATAGATGGTTTCATGGAAATCTGTCTGGAAAAGAGGCTGAGAAATTAATTTTGGAGCGCGGCAAAAACGGCTCCTTTCTTGTGCGTGAATCTCAATCGAAGCCTGGTGATTTTGTGCTGTCCGTACGCACTGACGACAAAGTGACGCATGTTATGATCCGGTGGCAGGACAATAAGTACGACGTAGGTGGTGGTGAAAAATTTACTACCCTCTGTGAACTGATTGAACATTATAAACGAAATCCAATGGTGGAAACGTGCGGTACGGTGGTTGCGTTAAGGCAGCCGTTTAATGCGACGCGAATCACTGCGGCGGGCATCAATGCTCGCGTGGAGCAGTTGCAGAAGGAAAATGGTGGTCATTGTTACGGAAAGGTGGGTTGGTTTTTTCAGTGCATCTGTGAATACTTAAAGAAATTCAAATTGAAAGTAAAATTAATTCTAATTTGTTTCGTTTTAGGGTGGCTTCTGGGAAGAATTCGAATCTCTTCAACAACAGGAATATCGCCATTCGTTCTCTCGTCGCGAAGGCCAGAAGCTTGACAATCGCAACAAAAATCGCTACAAAAACATCCTACCATTCGATCACACACGCGTCAAACTCAAAGAGGTGGACACCTCAGTGGCTGGCGCCGAATACATTAACGCCAACTACATTCGACAACCGACTGAAAGCGAACAAAGTGATATTATGAATTTGTCATCGGAAAATCTGTCCACCAGCACACCACCTCCAGCCGCTGCAGGTGGGACCACCGTGTGCGCCGCCTGCACAGTGACACTGCAACAGAAAAATTGCCTCAACTGTCAGAAGCTAAACAAAACGTGCGTCCAATGTGCCATGAAATCAGCCACACTTCCACTGCAGGGCGGCACTTGTACACACTGCAAACGATTAGTGGAGAGAAACGGTTGTGGAGTTAGCAGTGGCGGTGGCGTAGTGGCGGGTGGTAATAATAAGCATAAACGTAGTGATTCAATGACGTCGCGATGTGGCTTTAGTGTGAGCGGCAAAAGGGATGAAAAGGATATGTTCAAGACGTATATTGCAACGCAAGGATGTCTACCGAACACAGTGGTCGACTTCTGGAATATGATTTGGCAGGAGAATACACGCGTCATTGTGATGACAACCAAAGAGTTTGAGCGCGGCAAAAACAAGTGCGCCAAATATTGGCCTGATCAGGGCCAAACAAAAGAGTGGGGTCCAGCTAAAGTGACATGCCTTACGGAGAGCTCCACGAATGATTACACGTTACGAGAGTTCTTGTTTGCGTGGCACAGCAAAGAGGAGCGACGCATCTATCAGTATCACTTCCAAGTTTGGCCTGATCATGGAGTGCCTTCAGATCCGGGGTGTGTGCTCAATTTTTTGCATGACGTTAATGCTAGACAGGAACAGGTCCGGCAAGATGGAGTTGAGCCGGTAAATATTATTTTCCTTCATAGAATGATTGAGACATTAAATAATTTATTTTTTAAATAGGGCCCAATATGCGTCCATTGTTCAGCTGGTATTGGACGCACTGGAACATTTATTGTGATTGACATGATTCTTGATCAAATTGATCGTGAAGGTGAGAACATTTGCATTAACCTAACGATCTATATATTAATAATTTATAAATTTTTCTTAAGGCCTGGAAACAGACATCGACATCCAACGCACAATCCAAATGGTGCGGTCGCAGCGTTCTGGCATGGTACAAACAGAGGCTCAATATAAATTCGTCTACTATGCTGTACAGCATTACATTCTCACCAAATTCCAGCGAATGCGTGCCGAACAGCAAAGTATACAAGTTGGACGCGAATACACAAATATTAAGTACGTCGACGAGATTTATGTTTAATGTGCCTAAATTATAAATACCACTAGCCAACCTCCCCCTCAATGCCAATCTGTATTTGTTTTATCGACGAAAAGATCCTTCCAAAAGAATTGTTTTCAAAGCTCAATAAATTTGTAAAACGCGAAAACACAAAAATCATCCAACCAGATCACAAAAACTCATGGACATTTTGAACTCTTGAAACTTTTCATCTTAGCTATTAAGTATTTATTACAATTATTGTTTACTTAATAAAGTATTCACCAAGAAAATACATTTTATGTTCACGTGCATGATGCTATTGAATATGGTAATTTTATATAAGGCGAAGAAATGTGACGGGATTATTTTTTAGTTTTGGAAAATTGCATAGGTGCTGTTGTTTGGCCTTAGCATGTCGCCAATAATGCATGCTCATGCTGATTAGAGTAAAGGTGTATGCTAATTCTGCAACTGCCATCTCATCGAATAAGTTAATTAATTGGTCTGTAATGATATTTTATGTTGTCTGGGATAGATAGCCTTGCTCATGTTTGACCGTACTGATGTTTAGGTAATTCGCTTCTAGTTTGTAAACATTTTTTCATTAGGAAGGACATTTTTATTGTTTGCGTTAATTTTTGTATCTATAATATTATTATTAGTATGAAGCAAAAACAACAGATATTAAAGAGAATAGTTAAGATGCTTTCAGATAATTACAAATGTATTAGAAAAACATTGTTTTAGTTTAAGAAGTCATAAGATTTGTAACATATAGAAGGATAATACTTTTATGTCAAATGTCCATGAGTTTTGTTTAAAACTATTCCTTTTTTTTTAAATTAGTCTTTCTTAAGTTATTAATTTGATTCAACGAATTTTAGATACTCAGGTGACCTTAATGAGCTTCAACGTTCACCATTACCATCGTCGATGTCAAATTTGAGTATCAGCAATAAATTTGATACACTAAACAGCAAATTACAAAAGACACGATCACCATCTGACCTGCAACAGTCGCAACGTTTGGGCAATTTGCAGAACGCACAAATGAATGATTTTGGAGTACCAATGGGTGAGTTTTTATTGCCTTTAATTATTTATAATCTGTTTAATCGGGAACAAAAGACAATTTTCTGTGTTAAATTAAAAGTAAAAAGGGTTTAAAACCATTTAAATTACCAATTTGTTATCTCTATAATTACAGGTTACGAAAACATTCCTAAAGAGTTGAGGCCACCACCACCGACACCGCCCCGCAAGTCATGACAAATGGACTTTTAAATTTGTCATATACCTACATTAAATTCACCAAATTTAACAACACCAACAAAATGCATGTCAAAACAGCATTAATTTCCAAAAAAAAAAATTTACAAATGCTGGCGTATTATTTTTATGATTTTTCATATTTACTAAATAGAAGCAAGGAGATGTGGGGAGAAAGAAATTGTTAAATTGGATGGACTGTGACGAACCCTCCGACTTCTCACCGAGCCCAATGATTCCGAGGATATCATCAATTCGCAGAAGGCCAAACCTTACACGTTTTATGGAGTTTAGTCTTGGCTTTTTCCATGTGTCTTGTGACCACATTGTGTCGTCTTATTTGTAGCAGTAGCGTGATTGTGGCTGTATGTTTAGACATAACTATGTATAGCATTAAAACGTAGCTGTTGCTAAGTTCCCTCCCAGTTGATGTGCCCGCTTTGATTTATAAACATCATTTATTCGATGAAAACGCAAAATGCTGTAGGCGAAATGCACAATCTAGGACCTACTCGTATTTATACATCTTCAACTATGTTGGAAGATGAATTAAGCATTATTATGTTGGGAGATGATTTAGCATGTGATTAAATCGCTTTTTATTTTATTTTGTGTTATTAATTTATTTCGTTTTAGTTTGATAATTGATAACTGATTATTTTATGGTACAAAATATTAAAATATGTTTAAACATTTAATAGAAATGGCCTAGTTCACCAAACGCCAATGATGGAACGTTTTTATGTTTTCAAAATGTATTGATTTTTTTCTTTCAAAGATGAACTAACCAGTTGTAAAAGTAAAATTATTTTACACACAATTTTTGATGAAAAAACAACAATTTTTTACCATAAAATGGTTAGTGTCTTGGATAATTTCACTCAAACATTGAGATGTATTGAAATTTAAGTCAATTTTTTGTGGTTTAAGAACACCTTGAATTGATCTTAGTTAAGAAGTGAAAACAAAATGAATTTATTTTTAATTTACAAACAATATTATGCTTGTATTCTTTGCTTTTGGTTGATCCAACACTTCAAAATGCACAGTTCAAACTAGTAAGATCACGTCATTTGTCAGCACGCATTAAGAATAATGTTTTCTTTAATTTATTTGTACAAAAGTAAAATATTATTGTCATATTATTTATTGTATGTTAGTTGTAATGCTGTCAAATTATCTACTCAAATTCCTTGTTAAATTTATATGTTTTATAATTAACCACGCATGCATAAAATGATGTGCTTATACAATCTATGACAATAAACTATTTTCAAGTTATCAAATTGTATTATTTTCTGACACTCACCTGAAAATATTAAATATTAAACTCGTCAATCAATATATTTTTTTTTACAAAATTGTTTATTAATCTAACAAATTCTGAGAAATAAAATTAATAAATCATAAATATTTACCATAACGCATATATTAAACGTACACTAGCATTTCACTTGCTTATAATACTGTTCCCTACGTAATAGAAAATGAAATAAGCACCTTTTAGCTTTTGTAACAGAAATTTCGTATGTTTTCTTTTCTCTCCAATTAGTTACGTTTGAAATAAAACACCTATTACATAGAAAATGAATAAACTATAAAAATCTGAAGCACGCGAAGCTTCGAGCGATAAGTTAAGTTCACCTGACGAAAATCAAATTGACTGAATTTTTTTTACACATAACATATAAATTATTCGTAAAAAAGTAAATGAAAAACATAGTTAAATCATAAATAACAGTTACATCCTAAGATTACAAGTAAATTCTCATTTCTTTTTTGGTCAATTATAGTTTTCTTTAAATTGTATAAACCATTAAGATGTCTTTCATTATGGGGATAGGGAAGAAATTAGGTTGCAAAGATGCGTGTTATGTTTCTTGTTTTGTGGAAGGGAGGTGGTGGGAAGTCCTGTTGACCATTCACTATTGCTGCTTTAAGACTTTTGGTAGGGATTGGTGATGACTGTCACTGGCAGTGGATTTGGACTGACACTTCGTCGCACCATGTCCACTTTGTCGTCAAGGGTCTTTTTGATTTCTTCGATGGGTAACAGCATGAAAATGGGAACATCGTCGTCTCGACGCTGGAATAGGCACTCACCCTCAAATGTGATCAGTTTGTGCTTGCGTGCGCGCAACAACAGGCCAACTACCTTGTCATTGATGTGTTGATAAATCTGTTTAACGAAATTTGTGATAAGAAACTAGTAAGTAAGTAAAATCATTTATTACTTACATTAAACAACTCTCCGAATGTAATTCCTTTAAGTCCTGGTTCGTCTGTCTGATGGCCTTCTGAATTGATGAGTTGACACAGCTCCAACATCTCTTTCAGCACTTTCATGTTGGCCTTTTGTCCACGCTGTTCAGTCAAGCTTCCCGCAACAGGCCTTTTTATTTGGAAAATTTTTATATTTTATTTAATGAGCTTTTCGTTAAATAATAGTTTACACTCACTTTCCATAATCTTCTTTGCTGAATTGTGGTTTTGGTGAACGTCGACCATCGACCTCTGAGAATGGATTTAACAACTGCCCATCATGGTGTTTATTTGCAACTTTGTTAAACATTGCCACTCTTGAACTCAATGGTGCTTCCTGTAATTCACAAAGCAAAAATTTTAATTATTTTATGTACTCGATCTTATCTTATATTTACACTTTAAAAGTAATACGTATTGTCTCGAATATTACAGAATAAAGATGACTATGCAACACTAGAGATTCAGTACAATTTGTATTCCAATAAATGGAATTATTTAAGACGAATTAGCACAATGGAATGGATATTTTTAGAAGAAATGACTGAGCGTTTATAATGAGAACAACATTTCTGTTGTGTCAAAGATTCGCCTTAACGACTTAATTCAATTAGTTTCATTCGTTTTGAATGAGCTTTTTACCATTTGACATTTGTTTCGAGATGGAGCCACCTAAATGATTTCTTTAGTACACTTTTATTGTTACAATAATTGTTAATGTAATTGCCATACCACAACTGAACTCTTTTATAATGAAATTTATACAAATTCTATAAAATATTCTCACAATATTCGTGACAGGTAAAAAAAACAATGACTTTTAGCTTCTCAACCTATCGCTAAACGACGATGAACGGCAGCCACTTTCAGAAAGAGGCAAAACAAACTAATGGGGTTAATAGATTTGGGTGAGAGTTTGAACGAAACCATATGTGTTGTCGTGTAATTCCTCCCTAACGAGCTTTCACACCATTCATAGTCACTTTCATTCTCAATCCAAACAGACAATACACACGAAAATCATAAAGATTCTCGTAATTATTCACACTCAAACATCTGCCTTTCTCGGCAATTAATCATGACTTTGATTTTTGATTCATAAGCTTAAGCTCCTTAATTGAGTCCGATTTTCTTGGTGTTTGCCACTTTGTCTAATATGGTGGCATCTGGTGGGCTGCTGGTAACTTTCGAGTACTTTGTATTCTTCGGCTAATATTTGTTAACATATGCTTTATTGTTTTGAAATTGTGTTTACTTATTGCTTTCATTTTCGCACTTTATCTTGAGCAGCACTGAAGTCTGTCTGCGCGTATTCTATACATCGTTTGAGTTTCTTGGCACTTCTCTTTCGAGTTTTCGGCCATTAATTAGTGAGAATGATTGTTGGCGTATGTTATTGTGGGAAATTAAAATGCAAATAAATAGCACTTTCTGCGCGAAAATGCAGGAAAAGTTTAACACTCGCAATTAAGCGTAAGGGAATGGAAAAAGTGGGCTTCCGGCGTGAAATAGTTTTCAATATTATTTATATATGAACAAACTTAATTGGAATTATTACAATTAATTCTGTTCCAATTGAATTTAAAAATTATTTAAACATATAATTAAAAATATATAGTTCCTTGAATGTAAATAAAATTTACAGTAAACGAAATCACCAACTTGTTTTCTGTAGAAACTGTTTGTTATGCAATTCGATCAAAATTCAATAATTGCATATAAGGAAATGAGTAAGCTGCCGTTAATTAAAACCTATCAATCAGATAAACAAGCAACAGTAATTTTTTATTAATAAATCAAAATCAATGAAAGCGGCACGCACTAGAAAACCATTATTTATTGCATAATTTAATGAAGATGCGAGTAAAAGTAGAAAATTGCTGTTTTGTAACATGTTGCTTGATCAAATACATAAGTGAAAGAGCAAATAAATAAATCAAATACAATTAAATGGTTGATAATGAGTGGACAGATTAATGGATAATTAAATTGAAATTGTCTTTTTATAATTCCTTTAAAAATTATGTTAAAATTGCAAACAAAATTACTTCCTTTGATAATTAACATTTCATTCTAAATAAATCGCAAATGTGTACATCATTAGCATAGAAACCCAAAATGACAAAGTTGTCACACATAAGACGATATTTTAAAAATTATTAAAAGAAATTCTATAATTACCATGCGCCCGCACGCTTTTAACGGACCACAAAAAGCGCAGAAGAAATTTTTGGCAAAAACATAAAATCAAAACAACAACAAATGGTGGAAGAAAAAAAAAAAACAACAAAACCACGAAAATGTGAAACTCGCTAATGAGCCAAAAAAAGAATTTGTTATGCCACCGTTGCCACCGCCACCAGCACTCAACAGTGGCCGCACTGTTGGTAGCTGGCGATCAACCGAAATATGTGCTGGCAAACTGCCGCCAATCGAGTGGCGCGTTTATGGGTCCCTTTAACTCAATCCCCATCGCCTCCTCTGGGGGGACGCTGTTCACATGCCCACCAGGAAAATTATTTATTTAAACATAAATAGTTCAGCATATTTTGTACTGAACAACATGTAAATGTTCGCAGCATGCGCACGCTTTGAGCTCCATTTAAGTGGCAACGGATGACAGACAGGGCATGATCTTGAAATTGGAAAACGGAATTTGCAAAGAAATTCGGTATTGCAACTGCTTTAATCATAATGTAAGTTTTTGGAGCCAAGACGGATCTGTAAAAATATATTTATTATGGGAAACAGTGACGCCTTTGAAAGGATCGCGTCATACATAGACGCACACGCGGCTGGTGAACGATCGACTTGGCTAGCCGAATGAATGAATGAATATAGGAATCTTGTAAACACATTCCTGTGAGCTGAGATGATTTATTTCTAGTGTTTAATGATCGTTCGTTTTCGTATTTATTTGAGTAAGAGATCAACTGAAGATCGATGCGATTATTGTTTATTTCAACTGTGGCAGCTCTTGGTCGTTAAATAATATACACAAAGAGATGCTCGTAGTGTAATCATGCCGAGTCGGAAGTAGATTAATGAATTGAAAGTATTTTTAGAACCGAAACGAATGATAGCAACAAGCATAAAACGCATTTTATGGCGAATTGTATACGAATCCGACCGGAAATGAATTAACCATAAATTGTAATTATTTATGAAAATAAACTGCTAAATACCAACAGCATGACTCTTCGCTCGTGCGCTGCATGACAACCGCAACATAACTGCCAACACACATAAAAATAGATTAAAGCGACATTCTGGCAGCAACATCAAAATCATTGAACTTGACAGTCACTACTTCCCAAGACGATCCTTATGTCCTCCCCAGCATACATACGAAACAATTAAATGTCGTGAGCATTTGTTTCATCATGCCATCACTCAGCGCCGGCAGCGTCGACATGGCACGATAATCCGACACGTAATAGTGCCTTGTCGCGCTAAATTCCATATACATTTAATTTAATGACCAATATGACAACACTCGTCAAGGCGCAGACGAAGACGCTCACAATTCGGTCGCGATCAACAGGAAAATCCGATACATTTCTGCAGCGAATCGCTTCATTACATCTGGCTACATATCCACTTGAATTGGACGCGACGGCGATTGGCGGCTTGGCGTAATTAAAGACGCCGTCCGATTTTCATAAACATTGTTGATTAATTGTATGGAATGCGTACTTTCAGATATGTGGAGCTGTGCGTGGCAGTGGCACGCAGGAACTTGGACCACAGCCAAGACTGACCGCATGTTCCAACACCAGCCGGTCTTATTATTATATATTTGGGGTTCAAGAGTATACTGAGCGTCTTTGGCGCTGTATCGCGGAACTGTTACACTTAAATGTTGCGCTAATGATATTTTGTCAATCGACCTTAAACCTGGGAATATCGCGGCGCAAATGAAGCGTCTCATGTGTTATGATTGGTAGCGCGTCTTAGTGGCAGCCAACTTTATGGATCACCCATAAGCAACTAAATTGTGCATTCTTTGCCAATGAGCTGGTTTTTTATTTATGATGTATGAATCAGCACCAACCAAGTGATTAATAATACGGGGAAAGTGCAGTTTTGTGCATTTTTTATGGAACCGTGAGAGAAAACTACACAAAAGAGAGAAATTAAAAGATGCTGTAAACAATGGGAAGTGTGGAATGTACCGGTATTTCCGTTATTATTTATAGGCCATTTTTTGTGTTGGAAAATGTATTAAATTCTATGATTTATGGATTGAACTCACTCACACATTACCTGTGACATGTTAGAGAAACAATCTCATGGAAATATTAAATCACAAGAAAACCGTATTTGGCAAAACATTACTCAGTCTGTTAGCATAATTCCATTACACAAAGAGAACATAATAAATATTATATAAGTTGCACAAATCATAAGCACGACATTTCACTTTCTTCTTCAATTACAACGAGATACAAGCAGTGGCAACCTTGACCAAGTTAATGGGATCAACTCCTTTTATGGCCATCTAACAGCGCGGTAAGACAAAGCTAAAACTGTTTAACTTGCATGATGAGTTTAGATAATAAAAGTTGCATGAAATTTTCGCAGTTAGCGGATTTCAACAGATTTGCCGAGAATGGCGAATGCTGTCTCTGCATCAATGAACGCGAAAATGTTTATTCGTTTAAGATTCATAACTTTGAAATTGGGAGGTTGCATATTTTAGTAAGACTTGAGCGATTTTGAGGATGCGAGTTTCTTTAAGATCTTCAATATTTTCCATCTTTTACATGAAATGCAAACGCGATTTTAATTTCGTTCAACTAATTACCAAACTGACTTTAATTGTTTTAGTTTTAAAAAAATCCCAATAAATTATTTGTTTATAGACCATTTAAAATAAAAATAAAAATATTCAAGAAAATGTAAACGTACCACCAGAAAGCGAATAGCACCCACTTCATGTCCAACATCAGTCATTGTGTCTGCTTTAAACTTATTTGTCCTCTTTAAACTCAACAGTAAAAATCCGTTCTTAAACAAACAATTTATCACTTTTGAACTGATCTTCAAAACAATTATGTACTTTTTTTTTAGCTGTAACTGTATTCACACACAATAATTAATAATCTTTCAACTGTATTCCTTTTGCACTTCAGAACCGCTACGACGTTTTATGGGGAAATGTATGTCTTCAGGGCACACTTGAAAGCAATCGGTTTTAACGGCGATCGTTGCTTCAATTTGTGCGATGCTGAGTGAATCTACCTCACAATTCGATAGTTTTCTGCTGAATGATCGCGATCTGGCGCGATTTTCGCCTTTTTATAGGTGCGTTCTGTGATCGTGGCGGCGCGACGCTTTCTCACTTGCTCGCGTTTGGCTCGTTGGTCGGCTGTTTAGCGTCGAGTTGCTCGCGTTTGGCGTCGCATCGCTTCGTTAATGAAATTCAGCGCAAAACAAAGATGATGCTTTAAATAACAACAATGAACATTTTGGGGGAAAATAAAGGCATTTGTAGGTTCTATCGATATGCTTTTTTTTTCGTTGGATGATTCCTTTTATAGTTTTCCTATTTTTCGTCAGTTTGGAAAAAAATTGAATTTCTATTGCTGCGAAAATCAATAAAATAAAATATTTCTAATTAAATAACTTCTCAAAAGCACAAACTTTAATCAACTGATTCCTTTAAACACAAAACACCACACGAAACTGATAAATTTATCAATTTTTGCGACAAACAACCTCTAATGTCCTACTCAATAAAGATAATAATAATAAAATTATTATCTTTATTTATTTATAGTTATTTGCATGATTAAGTATTATATTCCGTTATTATTTTGAAAGTGTTTAGCTGATATTATGAGATAAATTAAAAAAAAAAGGAGGAAATAAAACGTTTAAAGTTGTTTGTCGTTAAACTTGAAACGAAAACGGTTTCATCTTAAATAATTCTTAACATGAATTGCCAATTACTAAAACACGAATCGCTTCAACAACTCCTACCAAGATTTGCGCGCTTCCAACTAGAAGTACTCCATGTTTTCTTCTGTTTAAATCCACAATTTAACGTGCGTAAATATAGAATGGAATTGGGCCTCGTCAGTCATCACATTCCCAATCGTCGCCATCGGGCTAAGAATGAAAATGGGTGTTTTTGTGAGTGATAATTATGCAGAGATGGTGTGATTTACAAACGTAACAAGTTGCTGTGGGGGTTAAACGACGCGTCGCGACGCCTCGTTCAAATGCCTGAAATAAGAAGCAGAATTCGTAAAAGATTGAATGAGTCTGTCAATGCGTTGGACACCCATCCAAGATTTGCGCTACAAATATATGGATGCTGCACGCATAGCTGGCGCCAATAAAGCAGAGAAACACAGAATCAAGAGCATCGGGATGTCGCGTCACCGCATAAAGTCCTCCAAACCGATTTTCAGCGATATTAGCTTTTAGTTGGGCTATAAAGAAAGCCTCAATTACAATCTACAAAGCATATTTTAGCAATCGACATTGAAGTGATTTTTGTGGCAAATTGGGCGAGTGAATTTATTTTCATCGATGCCACAAAGGCGCATGCCTATCGGGACGCGGCTGTGCTCGCGGATCGCGCAGCGCCGGAATTCGTCTGCTAAATTTCATTCTTAAAATTGTACAATTGTGCTATACGATTTTTACGACTTTATTATTGTATAAAAATGCCACCTGTTGCGACTTCTCACCGCGTCGTAATAATTTGTCTCGTTAGAATATTTCGCATTTCACGAAAGGCACAACCTTGGCGGCGAACCATTAGCCGCATTTCATTGATTCCGCGTCCGTCTATATACGATTCGAGCGCGCTTTAAGGCGCCTGGCGCATAAGATCGAGACACGGACGCTGCGTAATTGTAAGAGCATATCAACACGCACATCTCTCGATGACGTCTTCATTTTATTATAGCCCACCGCCCAACCGAACGATGTTTGGACGCGTGCTCGGCGTCGCGTCGCTGCGTCACAAAGGGCGATCATACACATTTCTCTTGGTCTTAAGACGTTTGCTGAATTCTGCGTGGCTTGTCTAACGTAAACACGCAAACAAGTTGTGCGTAATCAATGTTTACGTTTTGTATGTTGCCATCATGCAGATTTAAACATTGTTCTATGCTTTTGCTCCCGTTTCATTTATTTAATCATATGAGGAATCTTTAATTTCACATCTTCTGATGAATTGAACAAGATTGAATTTATGTTCACAAATAAACTCGGGTTCATGGCATATCGTCTTTTATGCCTTGTTCCGCTGGATCGGAATGTTGTTTGTTTTAAAGATTATGTGAGGTGGGCTGACTCACTTTATTAGCCCGTTGTAATGAGTCAAAGTGTGGTGGTCGTTAACTGTAAGATGAAGCTTGGACGGCGAGGCTGTTTGGATGTATCCAAGTACTGTTCTTATGGGGAGTTTGAGGTTTCCTCTGTAAATATTTGCGTTTTATTTGCAATACAATCAGATTTTTGATGACATTAACAATAAAACGTTAAAATTCTGGAAGCCTAAGTTTCACGTAAATATGCATTTTTAGTTAGCACCAAATCATTAAATAATTGCAATTTGGCAGCCTTGTTGTCCTCACTAATCTGTGGCCATAAATTATTTTAATTGTTGCACTCGACCAGCTGCCCAGCCATGAACATACCAAAACCGTGTGATTGTTGAATGCACACATTTTAATTGAAATTTTCCGAAGAAAATTAATTATGGTATTCTAGAACACAAACTCATGACAAGTGGCATTCGTAGTTTGCGCGTACTCAAACATATCCAAGTCGTTTAAATAAGTCATCCCAAACAAAGACAAATGGGCATGTGCAGTGGTTCTCGGGACATTAAATAAAAGTGGATGTTGGCATGGGTGCCACTTTGAGGTGACTCACAAAATCGAGAGCTAAATATGTTGACATAGTTAAATGAACCGTATGTGTGTGGCTTTTCCGATTATTGCTAAGTAATTATTTGTTGGTATTTAACCTTGATGTTTGTGACTGCTGTTGTCCATATGAAGAAACGTTTGGCATGTTCAGGAAGACAAGTAAAATGGAGCAAGGATTATTGAAGCGCATCAATAAAAATAACAATAAAATTGAATGTATTTGTTACCAAAACATAAAAACACATTAATGCGCATTTGAAAAAGATTCTAGATTCCAAGTGAAGATTTGTTCTGAAATCTCGGTGGAGCAGCGAAATAAATAACCATCGCGCTAAAAGTGCCAGAATAGAATAAACAGAAGCGCTGGTCGCTCTATGACGTCAACGGAAAACTGAAGGCGCGCGCGGGCAGTGAGAAGCTGGCGCTGTATTCCGGGGGTGGCATATTGGTGACTGGTCAGCAGCAAGGAAAGACTGGGCGCATGAGTTACTGCCATTGACTATAATAACATCGCATTGACGTTCATTGTTATGTGCGTAAAATTGAACGCGAAGAAAGAAAGTCTGCCAAAAAAATATGTCTTTGACTTTGGTAACAGTCCCGCTTTGTATCATCCAATTTGTTTAAAAAAACAGATTTATCTTAATGGCAGGGAGTAACAAAAGTCGTTTTAATGCATTTTGAATTTATTTTAAATAACCAGATGTTCAAAAATTCTTTAATTATTAGAACTGCTTTAATCAAAACTCAATGGTTAAGGGCATTTTCGTTACATTAACTGGATGTTATTTGTAGGCTGATTAAAGGAGCAACATTAAGAACGCATCGCAGCAATCAGAGGACTTAATTTAACTTTTATTAAATTGTTGATTGGGCTATGTAGTCGATTCGGTCGGCAGGACGAAACATTCCAACCATAAATACTCGGCGTAATCGTAAATGTCCGCGGTTGAGCTCCAGACTGCATGGAGGTTGGACGTCTGGGTCCTGGGATTTCTGGAGCTCAGTTAGAGTTCTGAAACTGGGACTAGGGGACTGAGTCCAAAGTCGAGGGATTGGGTGGGATTTTTAATATGGAAATTTGTAAATTAATTTTTCGAAAGCTCCCAAACGTCCAACCCCAAGGAGATTACGGCTTGTATTTTTCGTTCAAATATTTCGTCCTGCCTACCGAAGC
>JANSTS010011929.1:26678-43600 GCA_026546915.1 Sylvicola fuscatus
ATGTAAGTAGTCTGCGAGCAGGCGTTCATACTTTTGCGCCTTTAATCAGTCTACAACGTAAACCCAGTTAATGTAACAAAAATTTATTAATTTTAAATTAAAAATGGCGTTCCAGATGCATTCTTGGATCATCGAAATTGCCACATTAGAACCACAGATTAATTTATATTATTACATTTTTAAAAAAATAATTGGATAATTATATTAGACACTTTTTTGTCATATATGTATATTTAAGAGGAAAATATGTCTTGGCTTTGTTTTTTTTAAATAAATAAAACAAAAGTGTACAGGAGAAATGAATCAGATGGTATCTTATGTGTATCTTTCTTATTCTGTGAAAAAAAATAAATTTCGAGTTGGCTGCAACTGGTGGGTTCTTAATTATCTTGACTAAAGCTGAAATTTTTATTTCAAAAACCACTTTAAAATGCATATTTTCTTGTAGAATTAGTTTAATGATAAATGATGATACTTAAATACTTGCAAACGGGAAACATTTTGAAAAATTGTATAGCACAAACTTGAAAGGATAACATCAATGTAAACTTGACGTTTAATTGTTTCACCAAAATTTAATTAATTGAGCATCTGCACAAAACAAAGACGTTTATCAAGATGTTTGGCAATCGAAATGAAAGAGCCCTTGACTCTTCCAATGTACGTTCGCAGCATCCGCGACAAGGAAGTATGTTGCACGTCCTTAAAACGGATCAATGACACATGGGCCACGGTCAATCACCCATGCATCAATCAATTAAAAAGCCATTTGTATTTGTTTGTATTAGCTTCAAAGCGAAAACGAGCATTTTCGGCGCACCATTTTTGGCAATTACCAAAAATAATCGGTCAATAATTCATGCAGAGAAGATGCGGACGCTCCACTTTGGCACAGTTCGGCGTCCACTTGACGTTGTAAACAAAGCGCGTCTGCCCCTGCGATGATTGGCGAGTCGACCGGCAAACTATCCACAACAGATGAAAGACGTCATGCGTCGCTTCAAAATATCGCCGGCGCTGCATAATATCCGCGACGCGTTTGCCGATTCCCACTTTGATTACGGTCCACACTGGACGCTTTGTTTTATTTAGAGAACATACAAAAAGCAACATATTATGATCGCGCGGAATGCGGCTTCATTTGCCGCTAGTCTATAAATAACAATATTGGAATACCGAAATAGTATTGTGATCAACATGGTCCAAAAATAAAGCCGACGTGAGGAGCGACGCGAGCGACAGCACGTCACTTTTTGGAACAGGTAGAGTTTTCAGCAGTTCAGAGGCGCCGCGCCGCGTCGTTTTGATCACAATTCGGCCCATCAAATTCGTATCGCTGGGATTTTTTGCCACAATCGATGTAAAAAAAACACGCGGCAGGGAGAGCCGGCGTAAAAGTTATATATACTTCTAAAAGCTTTAAAAAAATCGCTTTTTTCTTTCAATAATCGATTTTTGACCTTGAAAGAATTTTTTTTCGACCTTAACATGTAGAAACAATAATTGCAAAAAAGTGGTGTCAAAACGTGTTTCCTCATCATCAGAATTTTTTGTCCAAAATGTTGGATAACAAGTGTACATATACTTCCCAAGATCGTTTTTTTGAAGAAAAAATGTTCGATCTTTGTGGGACGTATATAACTAAAAAATGTTTAAAAAACTGTAGAACGAATAAGATGGAAAATGTGTGCTGAGTGTAAATAAATGTTTAAGATCTTCTCTGACAAATCTTTTCGAAATATATACGACCAAGAGAGTTTTCTTAAGAACAACTCACGTCCCGTCCCATCCACTGTTGCTCATAAAATCGACAGGCAAAATGCGAAGAAGCGTTGACATTGAGGCATGAATGAGCCCCCGTCCTCAAGCTGCCTAATGCAAACTTTATAGTGAATGAGGCGTTGGGGCCAAACGACTTAAGATTTTTTGTTTTCAATTAAATTGACAAATACACAGAGTCTTACCGAACTAGCCAGTACAAATGTGACTCACGAGCTGGTACGGTCATCTAAAAATAGGCGGTGGCGTGTCCGCTCGAGCAGCTCCTTCACAGTTGGTGGGTGAAAGCTAAATTTGGCGGAAATTTGTCCAAACAGGATGTTGGACTTTGAAATGACATCTTCTATAGAGAAATATCCATTTTAAGCCGAAACCCCGCCACTGATGACTCACATATGCTCGCTCTATTATTAATCCACAAGGAAAACACAGAAATGCACTTTCCAAGTCAAATGGCTCGTGAAATTAGTTGACGTGATTGCAATTTACTAATTTAGAATTTATATGACCGCATGCGGCAAAGCTAAAGAATTAAACTGTGGTGGCCTCCACACGAGACGTCCATTTAGAGAATCTAGCAGGACAGTGCGTCGCGGCGGGCAGAATTCAGAGCAGACCACACTTTTGAGTTATTGCTACGCGGCAAATGAATTACATTTTAAGAGCGCTCGCCCGATTTATTTCCTTGGTCAAAATTGAATTAAAGAATCTTCCACCCGACAGAAGAATTCACGAATTCCTGAATGGCTGCCAACAAATGTTATTCATGCTTTGATATCAGCAGAAGATGCCGTGTTCTAGGTAGGTGAATATTTTGTGCACGGACATTGTTACTAGCTATATACGATAATTACAGTCTCCGTTTTGATTGATTGTAGATGACGAAGGCGACAGATGTTCCCAAGACATTTTCATTAAATAAAGAATATGTTGTTGTTACTTCACTGATTACTCGATTCCCACACACCTTTGACTGGGGAAATGTACACGTTTAATAAGTAGAGTCCATGTCCTCGTCTGTGGAAGTCTCCCCACTATCATAATCAACTTCATCATCAAAATCCGCATCGTCATCGTCATCATCATAATCCTCATCTTCATCATCTTCAATGTCGTCCATTTCAGAATCTCCAACCATTTCCACCTTTTCATGACTTTTCTCCGTCTTGAATGCGCCCATCATGCCGCGAGTTACGTCCAAATTCAGCCGCTGCATCTTCAACTCTTTAACGTCTTCATTCCAAATATCCTGCAACGCCTTAGCATTTATGATCCATGAATACATCCATGTGAACTTTGTGTTAGGCTTCTTTAGCGTAGTTACAGTCGTTAAATAATCACACATGTTCTGCAGAAATTCCACCTGTTGAGGTAGCCCACAAAACGCTCGTTTGTACACGCACCGATGGTCGGCTCTGGATGAATTCAACACATCAAAAAGCTTATCGATCCGCTGGACGAATTGCATTGTCGCTTTAGTGTCTTCTGTCAGTTTCCCAAATCGCATCAGCATTCGCATGCAACTAGCCATTGAGTCACTAAACAGCTGCAGAACATCTTTGACTTGGCGACGGGTCCTCGGTCTACTGTTGACATGATTGTCAGTGACTTTTGGCACCATTGACACTCTAAATGCATTATTACAACGGTAAGCTTCAAAAATGTGATCAATGCAAATGTACATATCTTGGAAGACGTGCGGCCCCTGCAAGATACCGTTGTAGGTGGCTACCATCAGTTGAGGCGTGTCAAACAGGAATGGAATGTAATTACAGTCGACGCAAATTGCTGGTTTTTCAGTGGTTACTTTCATTCTGTTGGCGCATCTTCGAAACTTCTCTGTGAAATCGCAAACAAACGCCTTTGGCTCAAAGCCTACATCCATGAGGCGGGTAATGGTCTCTTCAATTGTGTTGTGCTCTTGGTTTTTGGACGTTTTCACAGTAAATCCGTTAAACAGACCGATTGGGATCTTCCAGTCTGATTTAAAACCACGTGCAGTTATAACCAGAACGTCAACCTTCGTTTTACCCGACTGAGCTGCAAGTGATTTAAATGCCACCAGTTTTGAGTTGAAGTTATCCAAATGGATTGTCTCATGATGTGCCATGATGACACATTGTTTTTCACGCTCATTCAAAAGATGGGTGAATTCTTTGATGCGACGCCAATGATCTCTGCTAAAGTCCATTCGTGACGGCCAACTGGACGGATCATCGGGATGATCAAACCAATCTTTGACCAGAGCACTTTTAACAGCACTGTAGGCACTCGCTTGTTCTCGCCACGAACGAGTTATTTCATAGCCAAAGCGATCCTCACACATGTCCAGCAGTTCGTAGTTCATAAGTCTCTTGGTGTCACGAGCATAATGGAACCGATTTCTCTGTCGCAATTTATGCAACTTTTTATGTTGAGTCTCGCCTTTTTTGGGTGACTTTGAAGTGGTCTCTTCTTTAGCGTCACCTGGCAAAGAAGATAGCACAACGGCAGCAGAGTGCGTTTCTGGTTCAAATGCTTTAGTTTCTGGCAATTGACTTTGATACGTTGATGTTGATGGCTGAACAACAGGGTTTGTCGCCTGGTTGTGTTCAGGAATGTTCATATTGTCTAAAAACGTTTGTGCTGAATCTGTTGGTCTTGAATGTGTGGAGAGCCGGTTAAAGTCATTCATGGATTCATTTGCCATCATCATGGATAAATGCGATGGATTTAGTGAGTGAGCTGAAAAGTACAACACTGTTAACATCTTTTTGTCAGTTTTCATAGAAGTTATTTACCTGGTTGCTGCATTCCAGTAGAGAATAAATGAATTTCGTGGCCTGGTAAGTGCGCCATGTTCGACGGTCCAGCGGGTGGTATCATGTGAGGTTGATTGATGTTAGCTAGATGGACATTATTTGCATTTGGGTAAGCCAAATTATTGGGTATCTGCATTGAATTCCAGTCCATATTGCCTGGAGTTCTACAAACGATCTCTGGTTTATAAGGTGATCTTTTAAATCAATAAACAACAATTTATCGATGACCGGCACGACAAAATTTGTATTTATTAATTATTATAAATAAACTTATTTTAAAGAATGGAATATGTTGACTGTGACATGTAGAAAAAGTTTGAGCTGTTTTGACATTTCTTAAAAGTGAGGGGTTGCCAGTTTTGCAACTAAGTGAAAAAAAGGAACTCACCACATAAAAATCTTTTAGCGTTCTTTCTTATAATTATAATATTGTCTTTATAAATAAATAAAAACAAATTTTAAGAACTTAACATTTGTGAGGTATTTTGTAGAAGGAATTTTTTCTATTCAATTATGCACTTTTTACTGTTTATAAAAGGTTCGGTCAAACTGCTTTGGTGAAACTGAGCATATGTAGCTGAAGTCATTTTATATATATATTAACAAAATATGTTGTTATATGTATATTTGTATTTATAACTGTTGTGAGGTTTTCTTTGTCTGTTTTTGAAGCAGTAAAAATGTCACGCAGCGTTACCACAGTCTTTTATTTAAATTTACATTAATATTGAAAAAAAAAAATTATTTACATGAATGTATAAAAATGAATAGAAGATACATGCATTAAAATATTTTTTATTTTTATACGAGCGCTTATGAATCAAATCATACATATCCTTCAACATGTACGTGAGCGGTGGGCCATTGCAGAGACTAGCCTGAATAGAACCATAGAAGAACCATTGCACATATTCGCACTAAATGCAATTCACCTTTGGACACTGTCCATTCACACAATCTTATCCGCCAATTCACAGGTTTGTTACATAATATTGCGTATTGCATACGAAGATATAAATTACAACCTCATTTAAAAATTATGGTCAAACAGCTTCAGTTCTTATTGCCTTCCTTTTTTTAAGTTTATAAAAAAGCAAATTCTGCGATCATAAAGTCACCAAAAACGTTCTTTAATATTTAAAGGTCTTAAATTGAGCTTTACAGTCGAAATTTTTGTATAAAATAATACTATCTAACGGAAAGGCAATAATTATAAAAGAATTTGAAATTTATTTGCTTAAGGAGAGGGTTAAGATGTGTTGAAACAGTCAACAATAGTATGCAATAAACTTAACATCTTATCAATGTTTTAAAAAGAATTCTAGTAAATTGCTTAACATAAAAACAATAGTAATGAAAAGAAACTTTATGTATTTGACCAGCTCACCAGAACAATGAGCACATGTGTTTTCTTCTCTAGCACTTATAAGGTCGATGGCGTTTCTGCTTCTTAAAAAATAATTAATGGACATGGTAAAAGTTTTTAAACTGTGTTCTGTAGTGGATTTGTAAATCCGCTTTGTTTTCCCCACGTGAACGCTGAAAGATAGTAACGAAATTGTCGCGCCATTGCTGTAAATAACTTAAGGCGGAGCTTCAACGAACGTCTTATAAGTGATCACCAATCACGTACCACATACATATTGCTTGCGAAAATGAATGACAATAGGAGGCGACTTATCAAATCTCTTATGTTTCATTCCTGTTTAATGGTGACCACACCAACTGTAACAGTTTTCCATTTTTAGTAAATCACCAAGAGCATTTTAATTCCAAAACTTTACTCTTGCACTTTCGTTGATTTCATGCATAATAATTAATATTGAGTGAATTCGATTTCTAAATTTGACTTTCGTTTGATCAGTGATTTGGAACAACCCTTGGTCCAAATGATTATCATTTATTAGGGCTTAATTTAAACTTTATAATTTAAAACTATGTGCTCGCATAAACTTTTGATATTTACAGTCTAACAAAATAAGTTCAACCACACCCATTTCCCGTCATTTAATTAAGCAAATACATATGAAGAAATCAACTAAGTCTATGCCGCATACTTTCCATTTAATTAAATTTTGCGACATCCCAAAAGCAAAGTTTTTCTTAATATGTTTTCATAATTTTGATTGAGTTTTGTATGCGATGTAGGAGGACTGAGGACATTTACTAAAACCGAAATTTCAACTATTTTAAATGTCAAGATATTAAAAAATAAACTTCTTATTTTTACATCTGTCAATTCTCGTCTTTGTTTGATGAATGTTCACAGAAAGTCTATAAATATATGATAATAAAACAAATACTTAATTATGAGCAAGGCACACATTTTTATAAAATGTACTGAGGTCATTAACTTAACTCTTCAAAGAGAAATTTTGTTTGGTTTTATCTATCATTAAAACCATTCAGTATTAGCAATGATTCCTTTAACATTTGTATAGGTGATAATGAGACCAACAACATTGCTAAACATATTAGTAAAAAAATTCTTTAAGGTTGTGATTTTTTTGTAAGAGATAAGGACAAACAATTTAAAATTAGAGAATGCTATTGAAATAGAAAATTGTGATAATTTGTACATATTAATAAGAAACGAAAATAAGTAAATTTTTATATGTATATAATACACAAATTTTAGAAAAACTATTTTAATGAATATTCAATACTTGCGTGAAACGATGATGTATGTTGTTTTTTAGCATTAAATAAAATAAATTCTACTCGCATTTTTAAACAAAATATCAACCAAACATGCAAACTCATATGGAGAGCTTAAATGCCTTGGGAATTTTAGGATTTTGTGCTGTAAATGCTTGTAATATCCGCCGTTGTTGTATTTTGTAATGTTTCAAAATGTTTGTCCAAATTCTATGTCCGTCCGACTGTCCTTTTATCTTATGCACATAAAATATGTACTATTGGTTAGAACATAATCTATGATGAATTCGTTTCTATATAACAAAATTCAAGAGTGTATTTATTGTCATTTGTCTCCAAGCAGTCATTTTTAATTTTCATTCTCTATATAATAACATTTAAAGGCCAAAATTGCCGTTTGATCCTTGACGAAACTTTGACGAGCATTGTCTTAAATCCATACAAATTTAGTAAGTAAACAAAAATGATCCCTAAGTCATAGTTTTTTTAAAAATAATATTGTTTTATGAAACATGTGGTAAAGCTTTACAAAGGCATCTTTGATACATGTAAAACAAGGTAAAATTATATCAATATTAGAATCCTTCCTCAGTCAATCTAATGATATACATTCCTATATGTACATATATTATTATTATTGTATTTACAATGAGAAACAAAAGACAAGATGCGCTTGAATTGCACGAGATTGATTGTTTGCAAGTGAGTTCTTTTGAATCATATATGAAAATATGAAAAACTTTAAGTTCTTTTAGTGTAATAACTTGCCAAATCAATAAAAAAAAAATATTGTTCAAGATATACTTAGAATGGTTAGGGATATAATTTCAACATAAATGTGATCGTCATGTTGGTTATGCAATTGACAATTCGTGTACGTTAATTGTTAAGTACGCGATTTTTATTATATCAAGAGACAGTGTCATTAAATCAAATAA
Organism: Sylvicola fuscatus; assembly: GCA_026546915.1. Lineage (NCBI taxonomy): Eukaryota > Metazoa > Arthropoda > Insecta > Diptera > Anisopodidae > Sylvicola > Sylvicola fuscatus. The sequence goes on from JANSTS010011929.1 coordinate 34,855, forward strand.
AAAATTTTAAAAACTTAAAAGAAAAAAGTGATACGATTGGTTTAATTATAATTATGATGTGACCTTTCTGTGGATTATTATTTATACGCTTATACGAGATTATGCCAAACCTTCCCACCACTACAATCTTCACTTAGCAGGGTGGCAACGACCGGATGCCAATACTAGTTGTAAAAAGTACGCGTATATGTACATTATAAACCAGATTAATCCTAATTAAGAATGTTACACAAAAATAAAAGAAATTTCAATTTATCAAAATTAGACAGTGGACAAAGTGGAGAGCAGTTAAGGAAGTAAGGACTAGGCGAAAGACGAGAAAACTGTATTTGGTTGGTGACACCCTGTGGAAGACATCCATTTGTGTGGTTTGTCCACTGTCGTAGCAATTCATTTGTAGGCAATCTGTTCGGTTGTATGGCGGATACACGATCGTTATTCGTTGATCACACAGAAGCCAGGCATCTGAGCAAACATTTAAGAGCCGAAGCCAGTTGGAGTATGTAAAGTGTAAGCGCGTCTTATGTATATGGGCTGCATGTGAATTGTGAAATGGATGTGGTTCGTTTTCTTAAGCGCTTAACTGATGACCTGCGTGTACATTTTAGTGCTAAGTGACATTTATCGGCGTTCACACATAACGAAGAAGAGTGTTGTTTTGGAATATACGCATGCGTGTGTATCAGTGTGGTTAACATTATAATTGATAATTTTCACAACTTAGTAGCATTTCAATTGGTAGTTTATTCTATTAGAATACCTTTGAAAATTAAAAGAAGTGCATCGCCGATTTATACGTGGAGAAAGGACTCAAGGAATATTGGAAAATAAACGAAAATTAAGGAGTTCATGCAGCGAATTGAATGAATTAAACTATTCCTGAGACACGGACTTATATGCCGCCGGCAATGGATACAGGTTCGATTATATCAATCGATGGAATTAAATATATTTTATATTTTTACCAGTCCATTTCATAAGTTTAAAAATGAAAAAAAAAATTGTGCCTATAACTAATTTAACAGTTCATGTATTTTAGCTATTTTAAGTCAAAATGCATTTTATTTACATATCTGACGAGAACTGTTATCTCTTTAACAGCGTATGAATGACTGACTTTTTTTTTTGTTTGTGGTATTTTACTGATAAAACACATTGATTACAACTTATATTTACATACAACTTAAAGAAAATCTTGTTTTCATACGAATTTAATGAGCTGCAAAGCAATAAACATTGCTCGGCATTTTTAATCAAAAAAACTAAAATCTGCTCAACCTATTTTAAAAATTCTTCGAATCTCGATAAACGGGTTATATTTTATGTATGTTAATATGGTTTAGTGAAAATTTCAGTTATTATTAAATGTGGTTCAAAGTGTGTGAAAATTGTGATATTCTAACAAGTTACATCAATAAAAGTGTTATATGAAAATATTAGGTTTTTCTTGATTGATCAATCTTAAAAGTGCATTGATTGTGGAATCTTATGGTTCAGAAATTGTGTTATTAATATAAATTAATATAAATTCAAATTCAAATCAAGCAAACATTTGTAAACATTTCAATTTATTTAAATTATAATAAATCTGCCCGTTTTTGGGATTGTTTAAATATAATTTTTGTTATTTAAAAAAGTCGCAGAGTTGTATTTATGCTACATGAACAAATATTTTCACAAGAACAATTTATATTATTATACAATAAGTGTTTTAACTTTCTGGTACTAATATGTAAATATTAAAAGCTATATTTTAAATAACGAAGTCTTTATGTAAAAAAAATAACGGACTAACAAAATATACACGAAGTAAGAAATAGAGTTTATTTGTAATCTCAAGAAGCTATTTAAAAGCGAAACATTTATGACATTGTGGTGTTAATTAGCGTCTTGGTATTAAACATAAAACTTGAACTTCATATATACCATTTAGGTAAGAATTCCGGCAATATTTATATAATATTATTTAACAAGTCGCCGAGTTGATCGGCTCGGCAGTAATCCACTGAATTTCTACCATTGAGAAAAGAAATTGTAGAAAAAATTGTTTGTGGGCAAAGTTGCATCAATTTTGTGAATACGTGAAATATAATTAAAATTTACTAATTGCAGCTTGTTTGGTTCAGTTCACTTGATACATATTAAAAATTAGAACTGAACTCTTTGGTTTTGCATTTGAGAAAGTGAAAAAGTGCTTTTAAATGATAATATATGATTACCTTATTTAAAGAATATTCGCAAACATTTTAAGAAGACACCATCCGACGTCAACTTTAAATGCAAAATTGAACAGAATATGAGTAAAATGTATGGCTAATCTTACACTCAAAAAATTTGCATTCATTTAATTTAAACATTATCGGTCAATCTGCAATAAACCAATTTTTTTGTATTTCTAAAATCTAACTATAAACAAATGCATAATTACTCCTAAGCTCAATGTCATATACTTAAATTAAAAAATATTCCTTAATTCAAATGCACGTAATTATAAATTTAAACTTCCCTTTAACTTTCCTGATATGCATTTTTTAATTCGTTTATTTTCTAATATATATTCAAAATACTTGTCCAGTACAGTTGAATGAATTCTTAGACAAAAGGACAAATATTTATTTGCTAGACAGCAAAAACTATGTCAAAACAAACATATCCATGTGCTTTCGATATATTGTTATATATGTCATTTGTATTAAATACTATATATAAATTATTAGGCATCTATTGAAATCAGTATTTTAAATGTTTAATCCAACTCTTTGTTATGCCTTTAAGCTTAAATAATTAATAATATGTAACATTAAATTAGGATTGTCGTTATCTAATAGTTTTATTAGTGCAAAAATGTGATGTTCTGCAACGTTGTTAACGACTTTAAGTCCTAAAATAGTAGAAGAAATAGTTGGCAACCATTAAACTGGTTTCTTTGATCTTTTTGCATATTTTAATTCATGACAAGATGGCATTTAAATTCGTCTATAGTCGTGAAAATTTTATCAAAAACGTCGGATTGCAACAAATAATATACAACCGCATTAATACATACTTTTGAATGAAAAATGATGGTAGTTTGTGTATTAAAAAAAAAAGACAAGAAACCAAACAATTCAAATTTTCAGTTAATCTACAATTTTTCACTTTACACTAATAAATATACTAATAAATTGTGTTATAAAACGTGCAAATCATAACATTAGAGAATTTATAATAAATAAATATATAAATTTTGGGCGAGAGAATACTTTATTTAAAAAAATATTCAAAGTTATAAGGCTGCTGACAATTATTTATTCTCCATGCTTACACCCACAAAAGTGTATTTTCATTAAAAAACATTATTGTTGAACAGGTCAAGTATAAACATTTTCCACACTCGAAATTTTCTACATTTAATATTTATTGATCATGTAATCATTCAAAACCAAATTAATGTCTTCACATCTCATTACTAGTCTTTGTTTGACGCGAAACTTGCAACTCAAATATTTAAATATTCAACTTTATTCTCAATTTCTAACTCTGATAAAAAGTTAAATGGGTTTACCTATAGTGTCAGTGTCCTGATGAAACTTATGAGCTTCTGCAATTTTAAACACATTTTCCGAACATCTGGCCACGATATTTGTAACTAAAATTAATGTTCTAAACTGTTCCAAACTAATAACAATTTTTGTTGAGAGAATGAATATTATTCGTCCTTCGTCATATTCAAAGTCTGATCTTTTTTATAATTTAACAAATAATTTTTTGTTTTTTAGCATAATTAAATCTAACGGACGGATGACTTCTTCTACATTATTGTGGTTTAGTTTTGAAGAAAAGACACAGACAAATTTGATGAAAATATTAAGGTCCTAATATTACATATAATTTATGCATAAAAAAAATTCTAACACAGGGGCAAATGGCCTAGCATATGTGAGTTTGAGTTTACAAATCGAACTTTTGATAGAATTACTGAACATTAAACGTTATGCTCAAGTTTGTTAAAATCTAATCTAATCTTTAACAACATTTTGTCCGATACGCGAAACGTTTTCAATTTATAAAAATCTACAATTTTTACATAATTTATTTTGTATCTTTAAAAAATGTGTTTTTTGTCAAAATGTGTAGAGGTAAAAAGACGCATGTTTATCTGAATGAACTCTTCAGCTAATTGTCTAAAAAGCAGGTGGCTCACACTTCTGAAATTTACAACGTTCTGTAAAAAAAAATCATCAAATATTAACAACAACAAACAACTTGTTATTTATTTACCAAATCGCATATGTGAATTTTATATTGAATTATCACATTTTGTTTATTGATATAGGTGATATAGGCTAACCAATGAACTGCTGCTAATTCTTATTTGACCATGACGTTTAGTATATTATATTGTACACCATATACGCAAAAATGTACTCTTATAAATTTTTGTAATATCCTTTATTTCGTATAATGATACCATTGTTTTAAATTGAGATTAAAATCGTGCAATATTATGGTTTCCCGTTGTCTGTATCCAACGTTTTAGTTTAATTAGAATAGTGAATCAAATAAAGTTTAAAATTATGATTTAGCAAAGTGATTAGATCTCGAGTTTTGCCTAATTAACATTAATTGAATGACCAGCAGCAAATTTGCTTCACAATTTAATATACCATAAATTCAAACGAGAAATGTAAAACATAGCAAAGATGTATTAACGAGTTTGATTCAGATGAAATCTCATCTGGAAAGACGCGCCTTTTCCCGAGTACCAATTTTTTTTAAGCAATCGGCCTGACATCAATTATAATGATACTAATTTAAATCGGCGTTGAGAGCAGAGTAACAAATGTGCGTTTAAACCGAAAATGTGTTGCCAGATCAGTTCTTTCAAGAATATGCTTACGTCTTGCCGCCATCGCATCGCTGGCACTCAGCAACTTTGTAATTATGTATCCATAACCACATAACATGCACTAATATTGCACAATGATATAATAACCTACGCGTATAGGCGACGTATGCTGAGATGGTCGTAAGGACTTAATATGAATCTAAATATATGTGAATGTTTAAAATGTTCGAATTAATGTCTACAGATGTAGAGGGAATCTTGGAAGACATGTAACTCGTTAGGGACAGCATCGCTCACATCCCAGCGATGTGCCTTTTGACATGGATGTCGGTTCCCATTTTAAAGGAGTCGGATTTCAAAAAGTTCCGCACATCTTACAGATATATTCTCTTATTCTCGCAAGCGCTGACGTTCAGTGGCCGTATTCTATTTGAACCCAACTGTGACGTTCGCCGAAAGATCATTATAATCAGCAATATCACGCATCTGGTGGGCCCAGATATTCCTCATGTAGATTATTTCGTTGTGTGTCTGAAAGAGATTTATGTCACATCACATATGGCGCAAGCGTTTGTGTAGAATGTGCCGCTTCTTGTCCAATGTACAGGCAAGGGTGTACTGGCTCTTTTTGCGTTGTATATAATTAGCAAGTGCGTGCGAGCAAGAAGCTAGCTCCTTACGTAGCAGTAAGGATTTAAGATCATTTCTGTTAACCACGAAACGACCATCTTTTTTAATAATCTGTCTAATTAACAATGCAGCTTGAGGTGAGTATCGCTTTAATTGTGTTTCATTTCTCACTTTGATAATAATTCCTTTATTTACCTTTTTTTTAAATTAATTTTTAATAACTGAAAAGTTGTTTAGTGACCATAAAAATAAAACAGAAACGAAATTGTAGTTCATAATATAAAAGTTCCTTAAGATGGTTGGTTTCTTTAAAACATATTTAATTTTCATTTTAAAACAAGTGTTGATTTTTATTTGAAAAGTATCGTTGGTCATTTTTACAAATTTAGGCTCATATAAAAATTCCTAAAAACAAAATGTATTAATATTTATACACACTTCAAACACGACAGTCGCACATGTGACATGTGTGCGTGAATGCTCCGCTGAATAGCATGGGCCATAGACAATGCGCTTATTTATTCCGACGAATTAGTGTCTGTCGGTCATGTTGGCTGAAACACCACGATCTTGGTGACTAATTGATGATATGTTTATTAAAACAAAACTCTTGTGTTACTTGGTGCCGCGTCGCGCCAATGCGGCCGCTTACTTCTGTTAAAAGGCACTTTGATCACCTGCCGAGGTCGGCAGTGCCTCTTAACAAAGTTAAATTTTTAAGCAAATATGTGCGCTGGCTCTCAGGCTCCTGTTTGGGTTTGCTTTCAGAGTATTCGCCTGCCACAGCTCACAGAGAGAAACTAACTAAATGTATATGTTCTTAAGATTTTACAAAAAAAAAAAAAAACTATAAAACATTATGTTCGCGTAAGAGGTATATGTTTAAACATGCATTTAATTTCCAAAGTTTACACATCACAGTGCACACACGTAAAGATTCTGAATGATTTGTGGACACAACATTAGTGCTCAGAAGTCAGAAGTAATGCCACACACGAAATGCCCATACGACACGGTAGCTTAAGTAAATAGCTGTTGCGCCAAACACACACAATTTAGTGTAATGGCTTTCAAACCTAAAATGTTTGACCACTTGTGATTGAACAATTAGATTTCTGTGTATTACGTCATAAGTACATTAATTATTTTGTCCGATTGGAAAGTATCTATGGTTTCCATCGTCACATTTCTTGAAGAGGTTAAGTTAAAAAATACTTTAAAAATGTTAAGTGAATGTTTTTTTAATTTTTAAGATTTTCATGGGTCCGTAAAACGTTTCTGTTCAACGGAGGAATTTCACATTTTCATAATGAACACAATCACATGATCTTGTAGTCCAATTCACATGTCTAGATCGAATATATGAATCAAGATTAATCTCATTTAAACTGGTTAATTCAAAGATCAATCAAATTGCAATTGTGACATTTTCAAAAATGCTTCAAAATATTTCAAGCAATTCATTAAAATTCTTCAAATCGCCAACAATACGAGTGAAATTTGTAAATTTAAGTGCTCAGAGTAAAAACCAACGTAATTTAAGAACTGTTCATAAAACAAATTGACGAAGAGTCAGTCAAAGGTTAAAACAAGGGATTCATTTTCTTGACTTCTTATTTTTCAAGTTTTTTTTACTGAAAATGTTCCTTGGGACTTACTATTGATGTTACAAAAATTTTTTTTTTGATTTTTTATACCCATGCAAATTACCAAATATGTACCAATTTCTACCAGTTTTTGAAAATTTTGAACTTAAATTTTTCTTAAAGTATGATCTTTTGTCTACAAACTGCAATACTTATTTAATAATAATTAGAATATTTGGAAAACGTCTTAAGGTACAATAGATATTAGTCGATTAGCCAAGACTGTTTTAACATTTTGAAATTCAGCGGTAAAAAATTGAATATTTTAAGGAGTCTTCCGATGTATATTTAATTTTTGTTCACTTTTATTTATTAGTTAAAGATAACTAATTTAAAAAAAAAATTATAATAAATTTTATGTTTATAAGTTTTGGTGCAATTGTGACTCAAATGACAACAATTTTTGAATGAATTTTATTATTTTCACGCTCTATAATTTTACAGAATATTCCAACATAACTTTTCATAAATAATTTTCCATTAAACATTGATCCTTTCTTAACACTTTAACAAAAAAAAAAACAGAATTGCAAAATCGTGACTTTACCTTTCCCAAAAAAAAATATTAAAAAAAAACTGACATACATTTTTGGTCGCACAGACATTTTTTCTCGACAACATTTTAGGGTTCATTTTTTTGAACAAAAATTTGCGATCTGGTTGGTACCTATATAACTAAAAATTGTATGAAGTATGAAACGTCCAAATTCAAAGAATTTTTTAACCATATTTTTACAAGTAATTTTTTTTTGTAATTTGGTAACACTTACTTTATTTCGGTTTTTGGTGCAGTTTTTATTCTTTTAGCTATCTATTCCATTAGGATAATATTTTCTTACACAGAAAAAAAACTGACCAAATAGTTTTGTTATATGTACTTAGTAATTTTGTATAAAAAATGATGGTAACAACTCAAATAGTTTAAAAAGTGTTTGGTCTTAATAAAATCTACAATAATGTCGAAGAAAAAATTTTAAACCGATCAAAACATTGAAAAAACAAACTTTGTTTGATCTTGAAACGTTCTTTTATGACCACAATGTATAAATAAATATAAAAATGGTGTGATTTTAAGAAATACTTAAAATTTTACTGTTAATTATAGACCTTAAAAAATACTTCTGTCTTTAACATCATATGAACAAATTTAGCTAGTCGTTCGAGAGTTATAATGTAAGCAAATACAATAAATGGCAGATATGAAGAAAAGTTACACTTTCTCGTTTCTTCTACAAATATAAATACACGAAAATCTTCTTATTTAAGTCCAGTAAATAGACGGAATTGTATTTATGGCAAGAAAAATGTTATTGTACATTCAATATATTTTCAGAAACGAATCTTGATTATTATCTGCAATTAGTAACTTTATATTCATTTCAGTTATTAGAATCGACTATTTAGTTCAAAGCGTATAATTTTCAACATTTATGACGAATAAATAAAATCTCATGCTTTACGAACCGTACAACGATTATCAGGGCACTGAAAATGAGATAACCTCTGATCAGCTCTTTGTATACTTGTGATTAATTTGATCGAAGTGTTTGTGATACATTTAGAACGAACGAAAATTCTTTATAAATTCGAGTTCATTTAATTAAGCACATATACGAGTATTCAAGTATGATAATCGATATTT